>CM017558.1:33563772-33576021 GCA_007844125.1 Sinonovacula constricta
GATATCATGCATATTGTTTAAATGAAATTGTAATAATGGTTGTTTGTCATAAGCATGTGAAGTTTTGTCATTAACATGTGAAGTAATCTAAATAACTTATTATAACTGGATAGCATGTTGGACCCTGTTGGAAATAAGCTTAAGATTTTAACAGGATATCATATTTATATATAATGTTATGTTCATGTTGTTCTTTGATATTTGCCAACAAACTTAACATTTGTCATACTTATATATAAGCTTGACATGAATTAACTACTGGAGTGCATATTTAAGGTAGTCCTAAACAATTTTGTATTTATATACATGACTTACACAATTGTGCCTTGGGAGTTAACCTTAGGTTCAAATTATTATCTAAAATATAATATTATAGAACTATCTGTGTTTTTCCTACAGATGTCATGTTTGATTGCATTTTTTTAAAATGTTACATGTTAAAAGGATTTTGAAATAAGCAGTTTTTTTATCAAAACTACATTTGACATGAGTTAAAGTATAGATTTTTTTCCAGATGACCCACTCGATGGCTGTGAGGAACAAACTCTTAGACTGCTGGGTCATCATCAGCCAGGATGGAAATATAGAATCTGCCCACTGCACATGTATGGCTGGATTGGGGGAATGCTGTTCACACGTCGCTGCTGTCCTGTTTGCACTGGAGACCTGGACGAGGATGAAACAGGAAGTAAGTGTGACTGATGTGCCTGCATACTGGATGTTTCCAGCAGCGAAAAAGTTTGATGCTCCCTACAAGAGGATAAAAGACATGGATTGTACCTCGGCAACAAAGAAGCGAAGGACAATTCCAGAATCGCAGTTGGAGGCAAAAACCCCAAAACACAGTAATATACCATCACCAACCAAAAGTGAAGAAAGGGGCTTCTTTGAAGGACTACAGAAGATTTTTCCAAGTGCTGCAATATTGTCGATACAGACAGAATTTTGTGAGCCCTTTATTCCAAAGACTGTTTCTGGCAATTGGCCGATAGATCTAGGGACCATTTTTGAAAAGGAGACAAAAGTGACAGTTTTTGAAGACATTGTAAGAAAGTGCTCAACAATTGACATATCAGTCTCACAGACTCAAGCTGATTTCCTGGAAAAGGAAACAAGGACACAGACCAGCAGTCCATTCTGGGAGAAGTTCAGGATCGGAAGAGTGACTGCCTCAACATTCCATGCTGCAACCCACACCAAACTTGACAAGCCTGCAAAGTCGCTATTACAGAAGATCTGTCATGGCGAAAAAAGATCTGTTAAAACTCCTGCCATGGAATGGGGCTCATCAAGAGAACGGCATGCCAAGAAGGCCTACATTCAAGCCCAGAAGGCGAGGCATACAAATTTTAAGGTTGAGGATAGCGGGCTTGTTCTAAATCCAAAATACAGTGAGTTTGGGGCGAGTCCTGATGGCAGAATTTTTTGTGACTGTTGTGGAAATGGATGTTTGGAAATTAAATGTCCATATAGCTCCAAGGATAGCTCAAAACTGAATGTTAATTGGATAATTGACCAGAAACTTTCCAAAACACATCCTTATTACTACCAGATACAAATGCAGCTGGCCCTGACAGAAAGTGACTTTTGTGATTTTTTTGTATGGACACCTCTGGACTGCCATTTGGAGAGGGTCCACAAAGACCATGCATTTTTAGACATTAACCTTGAGAAAGCCAGGCAGTTTCACAAGGAATGTGTTATGCCTGAGTTGCTGTGTAGGCATTTCACCTCAAAGGCTGCCATGTCAACTGTCCTGAGGCCTTTGCAAACAAACCTCCCAACAATAGACTGTTTTTGTGTATGTGGTGGGGTCGATGATGGACGGAAAATGATTAAATGTGACAATGACACTTGTTTAAGACAGTGGTACCACACTGCATGCATAAGCATGAAAAGAGTCCCCAAAGGAAAGTGGGTGTGTAGCCATTGCAGTTCTAGTTAAAGACAATCTGTAAATTGAAATTGCAACAGTGACTTTTCTGTAAGACTTAAAAACAAAAACAAAAAACAATTCTTAAAAAATCTTTTTTGCGCTTAATATAAAGTAAAACATTTTGAATGAGTGTTCTAAACCATATTTTTTATTCTCTTCTGCACATGAAAAAAATAAATGTGCTAATTTAAAATGTGACAATATATTATTATACAATACATTGGGTAATGACAGTATTCCTTTTTTATTAATTGAAAATGTGGTAGTTTGGTCATAATCATGATCCTATTTTATATTCATAATATATGATAATGTGAATTTGATAATGTATAGCCTTTGTGTTGTGCTCATTGAAAATGTGGTAGCTTAATGATTATAATATTACTATTTTATAATAATAAAATGTGATAATGTAAATGTTATAATGTTTTATATAATAGCCTTTGTTATGACAGTATTCTTTGTGATATGCTAATTGA
The DNA here is from genome assembly GCA_007844125.1 of Sinonovacula constricta. Lineage (NCBI taxonomy): Eukaryota > Metazoa > Mollusca > Bivalvia > Cardiida > Solecurtidae > Sinonovacula > Sinonovacula constricta. Next base: position 33,566,188 of record CM017558.1, read on the forward strand.
AAATGTGGTAGCTTGATCATAATGATGACACTATTCAAAGTTATATAATGTGATAATGTAATTATGATGTCACATGTATAATATGGTAGCCTTGGTGATGACTGAATTCTATATGATGGGCCAGTCAGATTCATGTTGCTCCACAGTATCACCCACAAATGCTCATATATAACAATCTCATTATGTATGAAAATGTGTACTAGCTTGATGATTACTGTACGAGTTTACTGTGTTAATATATTTATTCTGTGTGAAGGAAAATTTCTATTATCAATCTTATTTTCAGGTTTATTGGAAATATTATTTTAAGTAAATTGTAAACATGTATCATATGTCAGTTAATAGCATTTGATAAATTTGATTTGTGTACATGATGTGCAGTCTCTTAAGTAAAATATACTGTATACAAATCCACAAATTGTTTTCTGTTTTGTTTTCACTTTAATGTCCTTGCAAATGTGTGGTATAGCTTTCTTGAGGCACTAGTTTATTTACTAGATCTACGGTCCATATTCATTAATATTTTAAATGGATTTAGTTTACAGTTGTTACCACTCAGTTGATCCAATATTTTTCTAAATAGGTGTATAATCTTTAACTTAAGAATGTTTGGTGAATATGGGCCCAAATCTAAACATTTCAAAGGGTAATAAATATAAATAAACAAACAAAAAGATTTTATTGTGTTTTTTTCTGTTAAGGTATACAATAAAATGATTTACACAGTTTAACCATCTTTATCAAGGCATACATGTACAGATTATATATATCAAGCATTAACTCTATTTATTAGGTTATGGCAAATGTTGTACACATCCAGTTCTTGGTAGGGCAAGAATATTATTGTGAGGGTTTCCAGCTGAACTGCCATATGCCTGTGGTTCTACTCAGACATATTTTTGGGGTTTTACACAACCAATGTCTGGGGTCTTCCTCCACCAAGTAGTTGGGCATGCTATTATGACCAAAATTATGTGCAGCGCTATATTTTAAATCTAATCAAACAATGTTCTATTGTAAAGTCAGTCAGATGGTACAACAGATGCACACAGATTTACAAGAGAGCATGTCACTGTAACAATCTTATCAATGGTAGGGATGCTCTCTCCTTGTCTCAACTTCAAAAATTCAAGGGGAACAACCCCTTCAAAAATCCTGAATTTTCTTAAAAGAAGTCCTATGACACGCTCGACATGAATGCGCACTGATGCTATTTTACGAGTCTTTTCAACATCCAGTGGATGCAGTTGAAGCTTTCTTTTCGTAAAACTTGGGATTGCAAGTTCTGCACCAAAGAAATTGACTGACTCTTCTATGGAGAATCCTCTATCTGTCATTACAATATCCCCTGGAAGGAGATTGTCCAAGACATCTGTTTGTTCTGCAATGAACTTGTCTGATGCTCTCCCTCCAAATCCCTCTGAAATAAATGTAACAACTCCTTGAGGTGCTACTCCAATTAGGTATTTAACAGTTTGGTGGTGCTTGTAGTGTGAGTATGTGGTCACTTTGTTTTCAGCTCCGCTTGGTTTTTCAGTGAACAGTTCAAAACAGTCCATTACAACTACCACTTTTCTTCCGAAATCTTTGCGAAAACACATAGGCATTGTCTTCAAAAGGGCTTCCCTCTCTGGCCACCTTACCAGAAACTTAAGTCTTTTGTACAAGACATCTAGTGTGTCATGAAAAGCCCTTTGAATAGTCGAGATTGAAACATCCAGTTGGTTCGAGATATCTTTGAATAGATAGTTCATCCTAAGTTTTATCAAGCACATGAGAAACTGTTCTTCTTTAGTCAAAACTTTGCTGCTCTCTGATATATAGTCACACACTGTTTGAAACAGGTATTTCATTAAGTCCAAAGTTGGTATGCCTGTGTAAAATGATACCATATCAGGATTGTCATCATAATATCTTATTAAGTACAATTCTTTTCTGCTAACAACTGGCTTAGTGCTACAGAGCCTTGTTTTTAAATCTTCTTCTAGTCCTAAAATCATTTCAGAAGTGAGGTCAGTTTGCATGCATTTTTCAGTTTTAGAACGCTCTGTACTTTTACATTCATGAACCTCTCCATGGACTGAATTAACATGAACAATAGTGTTTTCATCACTGCTCTGTGTCTCCTCTACCGGAAATTCTATGCGACGTTTCTTGAGGGTGAGTAAAGTAGACGCCACTTCTGAAAGTACCTTCTTTTCCTTGCGGCCACTTGCACGTTTGTATCTATCTGCCACAGACTGTGTTGCTACATTAGGAGAACAGCCAGATCCAAGAAACAATGTTGGGCTCCATGATGGGTTGGCTCTGTCAAGGACGTACGCTTTAATGCCTAAAAAGGAGATATAAAATATAACGTTAGGTGTTATTTTAACTGCTGAATTGAGTTTTAATATAAAGGACGTTAGACAATTTGGTTGAATTTAACTTGTATATATTTTAATTGTTGAATATGTTTCCAATTTATAACAATAAACAAAAGGTAAAGGAATGTCAAATACTGCTAAAGGTTAAGTTTATTGAGTTACCAAAAACGAAGGCATTTGGGAACGTTACTAATTAGGACAAAGTGGGTGGGGTGGGTTATTGTCTGTCGACTGTAACAAATTTTTACTCTTGGTATAAATTGCTGCTTGTAAACAAATAAAATATTGTCAATACATTTAAACTTACCCCCTACAAAATGTTTAGAGCATATGATCGTTCTATTCCATTTTTCTTCGGTCTGAATGTCAGCCCTGTTGATCGCAGCTTTCCATACACGTCGCCTTTCTTCTGACAAAATTCGTGTTCTTTCACATTGTCCAGTTATTACTTTTGGAAGTTTAAAAAAGCTTACATCTTTACTTACTCCTGGCCTATTAGAACATCCAAAAATTCCACAGATAGGCATTTGTAAGCATAAGTTTTGAATATACAAGTTGAAAGCTTTGTTGTTGCTTGCACAGGGAATCAAAATGGCGGATATGCCGTTGCGCAAGTTTCGATGACGTCACGTGAAAACAATGGATAGTATAAAATAGAAACAGAAGGAAGCCGAGGAGGACAAAGTATGGTAAAGGAGGTGTACGGACATTTGCCCCCCCCCCCCCCGGACATTTGCCCCCCGGACGTTTGCCCTCTTTAAATGCAGGCCGGACGTTTGCCTCCCTGTCGTTTTTCAGAGCCGGACTTTTGCCCCCCCCCCCCCCCTGCCGATTTTCAAAGCCGGACGTTTGCCCCCTCAACAAAACTTGAGGGCGGACTTTTGCCCCCCCCCCCCCCCATAACGTAAGGGCGGACTTTCAAAAAAATCAATCTGTCAATTTCATTAATTTTACAAAGAATGTAAAAAACGGCGATTAACATCCTTGTACTTAATTATAAACAATTAGCTGTAATGCGTTCAGTTATACGCGGCGGTTTCTTTGCATTACTAATTTCACAGAGAATGCCAATTAACGGCGATTAACATGATTGTATTTAATTATAAACAATTAACTGTATTGCATTAAATTATACGCGACGGTTTCTTTGATTGGCCGAATTAAATCCAGGAGATTCAATTAAAGGAATGTCACAAATTATGTTTATTTGTCACGTTATCACGTCTCAAAATGCAAACTGTAAGCACAGTCCTTTAAATATGATGGACTCTTGAATCATAATGTACATATGTGCTCAATCATCATGGAGTTCATTTCTACGAAAAGAGGGGCCACAAAGCTGTGTTACGATGGTTTTGCCTACACTAAGAAGAAGTCGTCTAAGACAACCATCACTTGGGAATGTGCTCAGCGACGCAGTTTATCATGCAATGGCACAGTTATAACTGATAGTTTGGTAAGACAATATCCTAAATCTCTCACATGGAATAACAAATACAATGTAAAAACTTAAAATATGACATTTTTGTTTAAATTATTTTTACCCTAAGTTGTAAGATGGAAACCTTTTTGTTGGTGGTAACAACCTTTAAATATGCGGCAAGTCAAAATTCAGTACATCGCATGTCAGTTTCTCATCTTATAACGATAATTATTTAAAGATAAATATTAAGAAAAAAAGAATGAAAGTCATTGAAACGAGATTATTATATAAAATAATATCATTGCATGTATTTCTTTTATATGTCAAGCTTTAATTGCATAGAGTTGATAAGTGATGAATGTATGAGGCAATAAAAAAAAAAAAAAAAAAATACGGTATTTTTTTAGGCAACAGTCATTCAGTCATCAAAACCCCACAACCACGCTGAGGACCCTTTCTTTCTAGCTGCAAAGGAAGTCCGTGAGGAAATAGATGAGAGCCTGAAGAGTAATCGTGGACAACCAAGCCAGATTATCGCCGATAAGTTGGTGCCCCTGCCAGTGGAGGTATGAATAATAATACATTGTAAAATATAATAAGAACACAACAACAACAATAACAATAATAATAATAATAACAATAATAATAATAATAATAATAATAATAATAATAATAATAATAATAATAATAATAATAATAATAATAATATTAATAATAATAATAATAAATGATGATGATGAATGCTGATAGATGAAAAAAAGGGTGAATTACTTTTTTCAACTTTCCAGGTGCGAGTAGCTGCGGGAACGACGGAGACTATCAAGCGGGCAATTCGTCGAAAGAGAACCGCAGGAGTGCCGGCGAATCCAGCTACAGCTGCCGACATCCCTATCCCGCTACCAGAGATTCAACACGTCATCTACGACAACGAGTCGAAAACGAGTAGGGTGATCGTGTTTGGCACTGATGAAGGATTAGGGATTCTCCAAGACGCAACCACGTGGTTTATGGATGGCACCTTTTCCACTTCTCCAGTCCAATTCGCACAGGTAATAACAAAAACATACACAACGCTATATTAAATGGCTCGATCGTTCATAAATATACGCATAGAGCATCAAAATATTTACGGAAGGTACAAATCGGAAGATTAATTTACATTACTCGAAACAAAGCAAGTGTTTTTGTTGAATTGAATTTCTGTCATTTTATGGAACGTCTGGTGTCGTTAATTCAATTATTTTCATGTGTTGTACACTCCTTCCTTAAGTGACAATGATTTTATCACCAGCTATTACACAGCTTGTTACAATTTAATATTTTTTGTTAAACATTTCAGTTAAATATTTTCATATTTCAGATTTTCACGATCGTGTGGAGCTTGGCCAGACATCGGCAACTGCTGCCTACGCTCTCTTGCCGTCGAAGGAGACAGAAGTGTACGAGGAGTGCCTTACAGCCATCCTTGATGCGTGTCTGCAAAGAAACATTAGGCCAAACCCAGCCAGGATCGTCTGCGACTACGAGATAGGCATTCACAATGCTGTCAAGTCTGCCATTGACCGCAACATCAATGTGCAGGTATTTCTATTAAAGTATTTTATAGTGATGTTCTGATTATCATTTAATTAACGAATCACTGACGATCAGCTTTTTATCTGTTAAGAGTTGTTTCCTTATATACAAGTTGTCACCGAAGAACACTGTCATCCTTTGTCAAATACTATGAATTATTGCAATATCTGCATAAAAAAATATAGTTATTAAAACGAACGAAAAACATATGGCATAATAATGAGTTACACGAGCCATAGTTAAAATGCATTTCTTTAATAAATTTATATAATCAATTTTTTTCCTCGTATTTTACCTTGATTACAATTTCGTTATGTTATTTATTTTAAAAAAATCAATTTAATTTATTTATTCAGTATTTTATTTTATGTCATTTATATATTTATATAATATGATCGCACATCATATATAACGAATTCTTCTGTTTCAGGGATGCTTCTATCACCTGACGCAATCAACATGGTAAAGGAGGAAATAGGAATATTAGAAGCACAGGAAGAGAAGTACGTGTGTACAGGACGGGTAGAAGGAGAGGCTGAGGTGAAAGATAGGCAGTACATGTAGCAGGACGGGTAGAAGGAGAGGTTGAGGTAAAAGATAGGCAGTACATGTAGCAGGACGGGTAGAAGAGAGGTTGAGGTAAAAGATAGGCAGTACATGTAGCAGGACGGGTAGAAGGAGAGGTTGAGGTAAAAGATAGGCAGTACATGTAGCAGGACGGGTAGAAGGAGAGGTTGAGTAAAAGATAGGCAGTACATGTAGCAGGACGGGTAGAAGGAGAGGTTGAGGTAAAAGATAGGCAGTACATGTCAGGACGGGTAAAGGAGAGGTTGAGGTAAAATAGGCAGTACATGTAGCAGGACGGGTAGAAGGAGAGGTTGAGGTAAAAGATAGGCAGTACATGTAGCAGGACGGGTAAAAGGAGAGGCTGAGGTGAAAGATAGGCAGTACATGTAGCAGGACGGGTAGAAGGAGAGGTTGAGGTAAAAGATAGGCAGTACATGTAGCAGGACGGTAGAAGGAGAGGTTGAGGTAAAAGATAGGCAGTACATGTAGCAGGACGGGTAAAAGGAGAGGTTGAGGTAAAAGATAGGCAGTACATGTACAGGACGGGTAGAAGGAGAGGTTGAGGTAAAGATAGGCAGTACATGTAGCAGGACGGGGAAAAGGAGAGGCTGAGGTGAAAGAGAGGCAGTACATGTAGCAGGACGGGTAAAAGGAGAGCTGAGGTGAAAAGAGAGGCAGTACATGTAGCAGGACGGGTAAAAGGAGAGGTTGAGGTGAAAAGAAGGCAGTACATGTAGCAGGATGGGTAAAGGAGAGGCTGAGGTGAAAAGAGAGACAGTACATGTAGCAGGACGGGTAAAAGGAGAGGCTGAGGTGAAAGAGAGGCAGTACATGTGGAAGGACGGGTAGAAGGAGAGGTTGAGGTGGAAAGAGAGACAGTACATGTAGCAGGACGGGTAAAAGGAGAGGCTGAGGTGAAAAGAGAGGCAGTACATGTGGAAGGACGGGTAGAAGGAGAGGTTGAGGTGGAAAGAGAGACAGTACATGTAGCAGGACGGTAAAAGGAGAGCTGAGGTGAAAAGAGAGGCAGTACATGTAGAAGGACGGGTAGAAGGAGAGGTTGAGGTGAAAAGAGAGGCAGTACATGTAGAAGGACGGGTAGAAGGAGAGGTTGAGGTGAAAAGAGGGCAGTACATGTAGAAGGACGGGTAGAAGGAGAGGTTGAGGTGGAAAGAGAGACAGTACATGTAGAAGGACGGGTAGAAGGAGAGGTTGAGGTGAAAAGAGAGGCAGTACATGTAGAAGGACGGGTAGAAGGAGAGGTTGAGGTGAAGAGAGGCAGTACATGTAGAAGGACGGGTAGAAGGAGAGGTTGAGGTGAAAAGAGAGGCAGTACATGTAGAAGGACGGTAGAAGGAGAGGTTGAGGTGAAAAGAGAGGCAGTACATGTAGAAGGACGGGTAAGGAGAGGTTGAGGTGAAAAGAGAGGCAGTACATGTGGAAGGACGGTAGAAGGAGGGTTGGGTGGAGAGAGACAGTACATGTAGAAGGACGGGTAGAAGGAGAGGTTGAGGTGGAAAGAGACAGTACATGTAGAAGGACGGGTAGAAGGAGAGGTTGAGGTGAAAAGAGAGGCAGTACATGTAGAAGGACGGGTAGAAGGTTGAGGTGAAAAAGAGAGGCAGTACATGTAGAAGGACGGGTAGAAGAGAGGTTGAGGTGAAAAGAGAGAGCAGTACATTAGAAGGACGGGTAGAAGGAGAAGGTTGAGGTGAAAAGAGAGGCAGTACATGTAGAAGATGGGTAGATAAGGTTGAGGTGAAAAGAGGCAGTACATGTAGCAGGACGGGTAAAAGGAAATATTGAGGTGAAAAGAGGCAGTACATGTAGCAGGATGGGTAGAAGGAGAGGTTGAGGTGAAAGAGAGCAGTACATGTAGAAGGATGGGTAGAAGGAGAGGTTGAGGTGAAAAGAGAGGCAGTACATGTTAGCAGGACGGGTAAAAGGAAATATTGAGGTGAAAAGAGAGGCAGTACATGTAGCAACGAGTAAAAGGCGAGGCTTTGGTGAAAAGAGAGGCAGTACATGTAGAAGGACGGGTAGAAGGAGGGTTGAGGTGAAAGAGAGGCAGTACATGTAAAGGACGGGTAGAAGGAGAGGTTGAGGTGAAAGAGCATAGATGTAGAAGGACGGGTAGAAGGAGGGGTTGCGGTGGAAAGAGAGCAGTACATGTAGAAGGACGGGTAGAAGGAGAGGTTGAGCTGAAAGAGAGGCAGTACATGAAGAAGGACGGGTAGAAGGAGGGGTTCGGTGAAAAGAGAGGCAGTAGTACATGTAGAAGGACGGGTAGAAGGAGAGGTTGAGGTGAAAAGAGAGGCAGTACATGTAGAAGGACGGGTAGAAGAGAGGTTGAGGTGAAAGAAGGCAGTACATGTAGAAGGATGGGTAGAAGGAGAGGTTGAGGTGAAAAGAGAGGCAGTACATGTAGAAGGATGGGTAGAAGGAGAGGTTGAGGTGAAAAGAGAGGCAGTACATGTATAAGGATGGGTAGAAGGAGAGGTTGAGGTGAAAAGAGAGGCAGTACATGTAGAAGGACGGTAGAAGAGAGTTAGGTGAAAAGAGAGCAGTACATGTAGAAGGACGGGTAGAAGGAGAGGTTGAGGTGAAAGAGAAGCATACATGTAGAAGGATGGGTAGAAGGAGAGGTTGAGGTGAAAGAGAGGCAGTACATGTAGAAGGATGGGTTAGAAGGAGAGGTTGAGGTGAAAGAGAGGCAGTACATGTAGCAGGACGGGTAAAAGGAATATTGAGGTGAAAAGAGAGTCAGTACATGTACGCGAGTAAAAGGCGAGGCTTTGGTGAAAAGAGGCAGTACATGTAGAAGGACGGGTAGAAGGAGGGGTTGAGGTGGAAAGAGAGGCAGTACATGTAGAAGGACGGTAGAAGGAGAGGTTGAGGAAAAGAGGCAGTACATGTAGAAGGACGGGTAGAAGAGGGTTGAGGTGGAAAGAGGCAGTACATGTAGAAGGACGGGTAGAAGGAGAGTTTGAGGTGAAAGAGAGGCAGTACAGTAGAAGACGGGTAGAAGGAGGGTTTGCGGTGAAAAGATAGGCAGTACATTAGAAGGACGGGTAGAAGGAGAGGTTGAGTGAAAAGAGAGGCAGTACATGTAGAAGGACGGGTAAAGGAGAGGTTGAGGTGAAAAAGAGAGGCAGTACATGTAGACGGGTAGAAGGAAGGTTGAGGTGAACAGAGAGCAGTACATGTAGAAGGACGGGTAGAAGGAGAGGTTAGGTGGAAAGAGATTGTACATGTAGAAGGACGGGTAGAAGAAGAGTTGAGGTGAAAAGAGAGGCAGTACATGTAGAAGGACGGGTAGAAGGAGAGGTTGAGGTAAAAGAGAGGCAGTACATGTAGAAGGACGGTAGAAGGAGGGGTTGAGGTGGAAAGAGAGGCAGTACATGTAAAGGACGGTAGAAGAGAGTTGAGGTGAAGAGAGGCAGTACAGTAGAAGGACGGTAGAAGGAGAGGTTGAGGTGAAAGAGAGGCAGTACATGTAGAAGGACGGTAGAAGGAGAGGTTGAGGTGGAAAGAGAGGCAGTACATGTAGAAGGACGGGTAGAAGAGGGGTTGCGGTGGAAAGAGAGGCAGTACATGTAGAAGGACGGGTAGAAGGAGAGGTTGAGGTGAAAGAGAGCAGTACATGTAGAAGGACGGGTAGAAGGAGAGGTTGAGGTGAAAAGAGAGACAGTACATGTAGAAGGACGGGTAGAAGGAGGTTTGCGGTGAAAAGAGAGGCAGTACATGTAGAAGGACGGTAGAAGAGGGGTTGAGGTGAAAGAGAGGCAGTACATGTAAAGGAGGCGGTAGAAAAAAGAGAGGCAGTACATGTAGAAGGACGGTAGAAGGAGGGGTTGAGGTGGAAAGAGAGGCAGTACATGTAAAAGGACGGGTAGAAGGAGG
>CM017558.1:34188555-34451055 GCA_007844125.1 Sinonovacula constricta
TTTAGACATTTCTAGGTATAGTAATAGTAAAATAGTTTCCATATTCAGCAACCATTCTTAAGTAAGAATTATTCAACTCATGGATTTCATTTTAGCATATCTTCAGCGTGTATTTAGATACATGTATGTAATTTTGCATGACACTTAACCTTTGCTGCTACTTTGGGCTAAAAATCACATTTGAACTTAATCAAAAAGTGATGTTAGTAAGTATGAAAACAGTGACCTAAGCTCAAGTCAAGACTTGGACTTTAGAATGGTTGTGACTAGCAATCATCTGACAACATGTAAATTGGTAAGCTTAAAAACTAGTCAAATTGGTCTATAATGATACTGAACAATCTATCCATTTTATAAGGTAGTCTTCTGTTACCTGCATCTCATTGATGACAAGGTTGGTCTCCTTGCACACCTCTCTGATGGCCTCTGCCAGGGTCTCATACTCGATGTCCTTAAACTCTATACCTGGGAACACATCCTTGACTAGGGCATCAAACCTGCCACCATACAAGGCACAAGGTTAATATTGAATCAGACGTCGTACAAGAAGCATTCCTGTAAGCTGTTTCTGTTACACTTTTGTTTTTTGTTATGTCACACAATCTTCATAACTATAATAATTTTTTTGTTGTTTTATGATAGTCATTACGGTATTTTGCAGAATATATCCTGCAACTTTTTTTTAGAATCAAAGCATGGCCTATCAATCAGATCAGGGAATCGGCTAAAAAAAATTGTATTTGGTGGGACAGCCAGTTTTTTAAAATATTGATTGATAATTTACAATGAACTTGGCTACTACTGGTATCACCACTGTCATATCATTACAAACATATTCACAAATGTATTCATTAAATTCATATATGTACAACTAATAAAATAGAAATTCATAAAACCTTGTAGTTGTTCTAATCCCTAAAATAGTCTTTGTTAGCATGACAATATACACTGCATGTCCGCAGGAAGACCTCCCTTTATTTACGTGTTTAATTGAACCAAGACTTTAACCCAAATGCTGAGGGACTGAGGGTATGTGAGCAACTCTAACCACTCAGTCACAAGTGTATTACAACAGAAATAAGTCAAACTTGTTTCTTTGATGACAAATAAAACAAAATAAATATTGACTGAATAATAAAAAGATCAGGGCAACAAATTTTATGTGGGAATGTCTTCTGTCTGACCTGTGGTGCATCTGTGGTTCTATCCAGACATGTGTGAGGTCTTTTTCAAAAAATTTGCTTATCACCAATAATGACCATAATTATGTCTGTGCAATTAAATAAAAAAAAACAAAGTAACAAACAAAAATAAGAATAAAAAAAACACTTTGAATAAACCAATAATACTTGGAAAAGCACGAAAGCAAGAATCTTATATAATCGATGGTTACCCTACCTGACAGAATCAGAGAAAGTGAGTTTGGAGATGGTGTTGATTCGGAGAGCCTGCACCACCAATTTGGCCTCAAGTCCTCCATCTAACTTCACTGGAATATAGCAATTAGAACATGCATTAGAAAAGTGAACACAACAATATGGTTTATACTTCTTTGGGATCATATTGTAACAGTAACAGCTGTAAGTGTCCAAAAGGAACAGCAGTTGTTACCTAAAACTTAAGAATACTAAATATAATGCAGAAAGGACTCTTTTAGAGAGGAATTATTTCCCTTGATGTTAGGTATTGCTTATAATGGCTTTGAAGTACTTTAAAGGAATTCACACTTATTTCACTTTTGCGAAACATTCAGTCTACAACATATTCATTTAATTAATAGTTTGCTTAATATCAACCAATAATGAGGAATATTTGTTTTAAATATGATGAAAAGAAATCATGTTAGACTGTAAATGAAAATATTTTTAAGAAATGGCAATTCCTACTGGCAAAAAATAAAAAAGTATTTAATAACAAGAGCTTTCAGCAGACAAATGATCTATTTTTCTCAGTGCTAGATATAACATGTATAATGAAAATTCTAAATAAAAAAAGAGGCATAACTCTACACAACTGCACAAAATACTTTTATGGTTACCTGCCCCTTTTAAATTGGTTCTGCTTTTAATAGTAAACAAGTATTCCAAGTGTGATGTAAAGATCTCTTTCAAGAAATTGACCTTAACAAGTAAGTTAATCAAAGCAGACGTCAATGGATCGTATTAAATAGCTCTGCAGTTTTTCTTTGAAAAGGTAAGATACAAATCAAGAACTATGACACTAACCTCCAGGTGTTTTCTTCTTGATCTGCAGCAGGTTGCCACAACCTCTCAGAACTGTCTTCAGGGCTCTCAGACCCCAGTCATAGTGCTGCTGGGGTGTCAACAACTCTCTGGAAATAGATGGACGGAATTAAGGATACTAAAAACTAAATCAAGCATATTAAGAGTGAGCATAACATAGTACAGTATAGTCTTTGAGCTCTCAGACTGAAGTCATAGTGCTGCTGGGGCATCAACAACTCCTTGGGGATGGATAGATGAATATGACTAATAAAATTTAGTAAAAAGAAATGTAAATACAAATGACTTACTATATTGCTATGTTTGAGTTTAATGCTAAAATCATCTAAACATTGATATGGTGCTGCCTCAAGGTCAGCATCAGAAATATAGGCTTTTTTTGAAAGAACTTAACTGTTTTGTAACTTAGTAAATTATCAAATATTGACTCAACCATTGATATTAAAAGATTAAACTTATTTTGAATAATATTAGTTGAAAATCTGGTTTTCTAATAATCTCTGATACAAACAAAAACACATCAGTGATACGCTATTCTTACTTGAAGAGATTTAAAACTAACTGCACTCAGACTCTTGATTTTTTATTACGCCATCTGATAAAAATCACCCCCGCAACCTTGAACTTGCCTCTGTCGCCCACTATAAAAATAATACAACAATAGCCAGTACTCACTTGGAGAGATTAAAGATGGCCACTAACTTTCGACCCAGACTTTTGATTCTTCGTAAAGCCATTTGATAAAATTAATCTTTCCACCCCTGACCTCCCATTAGTCCCCCCAGTATAAAAAAAAATAAAACAATAGCTAGTACTCACTTGGAAAGGTTGAAGATGGCCACTAACTTGCGACCGAGACTTTTGGCTTGTTTGAAGCCTTCAGAAAAGAGGATGACCTCAGCAATCTGTTCATTGTCTGGCTTTGACATGGCCACTGGTCTGAACAACTGCTTCAAATTGTCGGGCAGTTTCTGTCTGCCTCCGTACCCCTTGCCTGCAGGGTTCATGGTGATGAAGATGCCAGAGTTGTGATCAATGTTGACCTGGAGAGAAGGAGGCTTATAGATAATGGCATGGCGGAAAAAATATATCACAAACACTACAACAAAGGGGTTCAATTATCGTTCTTATAAAAACCGAGTGTGATGGCTGTGGCCAATGTTCATGCAGATGAGAAGAAATATAAAAAAAAAGAGTGAATTAAAATGTTAGGATCAGCGAAACAAAAAGTTGGTTGCGGTCAATGTGTCAGGGAACATTAAAGAAAGAGATTTAAAGATGCATCTTAACTGCTATGGCATAAAGGATACACCAAAAGAACCAAAGCCAGTGCTATTGCATAAAGGATGCACCAATAGAACCAAACCCAGTGCTATATTGCATAAAGGATGCACCAATAGAACCAAACCCAGTGCTATATTGCATAAAGGATGCACCAATAGAACCAAGCCAGTGCTATTGCATAAAGCATGCACCAATAGAACCAAACCCAGTGCTATATTGCATAAAGGATGCACCAATAGAACCAAACCCAGAGCTATTGCATAAAGGATGCATCAAAAGAACCAAAGCCAGTGCTATTGCATAAAGCATGCACCAATAGAACCAAACCCAGTGCTATATTGCATAAAAGATGCACCAATAGAACCAAACCCAGTGCTATATTGCATAAAGGATGCACCAATAGAACCAAACCCAGTGCTATATTGCATAAAGGATGCACCAATAGAACCAAACCCAGTGCTATATTGCATAAAGGATGCACCAATAGAACCAAGCCAGTGCTATTGCATAAAGCATGCACCAATAGAACCAAACCCAGTGCTATATTGCATAAAGGATGCACCAAAAGAACCAAAACCAGAGCTATTGCATAAGGATGCACCAAAAGAACCAAACCCAGTGCAATTACATAAAGGATACACCAAAAGAACCAAACCCAGTGCTTTTGCACAAAGCATGCACCAATAGAACCACACCCAGTGCTATATTGCATAAAGGATGCACCAAAAGAATCAAACCCAGAGCTATTGCATAAAGGATGCACCAAAGAACCAAACTCAGTGCTATATTGCATAAAGGATGCACCAAAGAACCAAACCCAGAGCTATTGCATAAAGGATGCACCAAAAGAACCAAATCCAGAGCTTTTGCGTAAAGCATGCATCAACAGAGCCAAACCCAGTGCTATATTGCATAAAAGATGCACCAAAAGAACCAAACTCAGTGCAATTACATAAAGGATGCACCAAAAGAACCAAATCCAGAGCTATTGCATAAGGGATGCACAAAAAGAACCAAATCCAGAGCTTTTGCATAAAGCATGCATCAATAGAGCCAAACCCAGTGTTATATTGCATAAAAGATACACCAAAAGAACCAAACCCAGTGTTATATTGCATAAAAGATACACCAAAAGAACCAAACCCAGTGCTATATTACATAAAGGATGCACCAAAGAACCAAACCCGGTGCAATTGCATAAAGGATGCACCAAAGAACCAAACCCGGTGCAATTGCATAAAGAATGCACCAAAAGAACCAAACCCAGAGCTATTACATAAAGGATGCACCAAAAGAACCAAACCCAGAGCTATTGCATAAGGATGCACTAAAAGAACCAAACCCAGTGCTATTACATAAAGGATGCACCAAAAGAACCAAACCCAGAGCTATTGCATAAGGATGCACTAAAAGAACCAAACCCAGTGCTATATTGCATAAAGGATGCACCAAAAGAACCAAACCCAGAGCTATTGCATAAGGATGCACTAAAAGAACCAAACCCAGTGCAATTACATAAAGGATGCACCAAAAGAACCAAACCCATTGCTATTGCATGAAGGATGCACCAAAAGAACCAAACCCAGTGCTATATTGCATAAAGAATGCACTGAAAGAACCAAACCCAGTGCTATTACATAAAGGATGCACCAAAAGAACCAAACCCAGTGCTTTTGCATAAAGGATGCACCAAAGAACCAAACCCAGTGCTTTTGCATAAAGAATGCGCTAAAAGAACCAAACCCAGTGCTATTACATAAAGGATGCACTAAAAGAACCAAACCCAGTGCTATAGCATAAAGAATGCACTAAAAGAACCAAACCCAGTGCTATAGCATAAAGAATGCACTAAAAGAACCAAACCCAGTGCTATAGCATAAAGAATGCACTAAAAGAACCAAACCCAGTGCTATTACATAAAGGATGCACCAAAAGAACCAAACCCAGTGCTATAGCATAAAGAATGCACTAAAAGAACCAAACCCAGTGCTATAGCATAAAGGATGCACCAAAAGAACCAAACCCAGTGCTATAGCATAAAGAATGCACTAAAAGAACCAAACCCAGTGCTATTACATAAAGGATGCACCAAAAGAACCAAACCCAGTGCTATAGCATAAAGAATGCACTAAAAGAACCAAACCCAGTGCTATTACATAAAGGATGCACTAAAAGAACCAATCCCAGTGCTATTACATAAAGGATGCACTAAAAGAACCAAACCCAGTGCTATTACATAAAGAATGCACTAAAAGAACCAAACCCAGTGCTATTACATAAAGGATGCACCAAAAGAACCAAACCCAGTGCTATAGCATAAAGAATGCACTAAAAGAACCAAACCCAGTGCTATAGCATAAAGAATGCACCAAAAGAACCAAACCCAGTGCTATTACATAAAGGATGCACCAAAAGAACCAAACCCAGTGCTATAGCATAAAGAATGCACTAAAAGAACCAAACCCGGTGCTATTACATAAAGGATGCACTAAAAGAACCAATCCCAGTGCTATAGCATAAAGAATGTACTAAAAGAACCAAACCCAGTGCTATAGCATAAAGAATGCACCAAAAGAACCAAACCCAGTGCTATTGCATAAAGAATGCACTAAAAGAACCAAACCCGGTGCTATTGCATTAAGGATGCACCAAAAGAACCAAACCCAGTGCTATTGCATAAAGAATGCACTAAAAGAACCAAACCCGGTGCTATTGCATTAAGGATGCACCAAAAGAACCAAACCCAGTGCTATTGCATAAAGGATGCACTAAAAGAACCAAACCCGGTGCTATTACATAAAGGATGCACCAAAAGAACCAAACCCAGTGCTATAGCATAAAGAATGCACTAAAAGAACCAAACCCGGTGCTATTGCATTAAGGATGCACCAAAAGAACCAAACCCAGTGCTATTGCATAAAGAATGCACTAAAAGAACCAAACCCGGTGCAATTGCATAAAGGATGCACCAAAAGAACCAAACCCAGTGCTATAGCATAAAGAATGCACTAAAAGAACCAAACCCGGTGCTATTGCATTAAGGATGCACCAAAAGAACCAAACCCAGTGCTATTGCATAAAGAATGCACTAAAAGAACCAAACCCGGTGCTATTACATAAAGGATGCACCAAAAGAACCAAACCCAGTGCTATTACATAAAGGATGCACTAAAAGAACCAAACCCAGTGCTATTACATAAAGGATGCACCAAAAGAACCAAACCCAGAGCTATTGCATAAGGATGCACTAAAAGAACCAAACCCAGTGCTTTATTGCATAAAGAATGCACCAAAAGAACCAAACCCATTGCTATTGCATAAGGATGCACTAAAAGAACCAAACCCAGTGCAATTACATAAAGGATGCACCAAAAGAACCAAACCCATTGCTATTGCATAAAGGATGCACCAAAAGAACCAAACCCAGTGCTATATTGCATAAAGAATGCACTAAAAGAACCAAACCCAGTGCTATTACATAAAGGATGCACCAAAAGAACCAAACCCAGTGCTTTTGCATAAAGGATGCACCAAAGAACCAAACCCAGTGCTTTTGCATAAAGGATGCACCAAAGAACCAAACCCAGTGCTATATTGCATAAAGAATGCACTAAAGACCCAAGACAGTGCTATTGCATAAAGGATGCACTAAAGAACCAAACCCAGTGCTATATTGCATAAAGAATGCACTAAAAGAACCAAACCCAGTGCTTTTGCATAAAGGATGCACCAAAGAACCAAACCCAGTGCTATTACATAAAGGATGCACCAAAAGAACCAAACCCAGTGCTTTTGCATAAAGGATGCACCAAAGAACCAAACCCAGTGCTTTTGCATAAAGGATGCACCAAAGAACCAAACCCAGTGCTATATTGCATAAAGAATGCACTAAAGACCCAAGACAGTGCTATTGCATAAAGGATGCACTAAAGAACCAAACCCAGTGCTATATTGCATAAAGAATGCACTAAAAGAACCAAACCCGGTGCTATTACATAAAGAATGCACTAAAAGAACCAAACCCGGTGCTATTACATAAAGGATGCACTAAAAGAACCAAACCCAGTGCTTTATTGCATAAAGAATGCACCAAAAGAACCAAACCCAGTGCTATTACATAAAGAATGCACTAAAAGAACCAAACCCGGTGCTATTACATAAAGGATGCACTAAAAGAACCAAACCCGGTGCTATTGCATTAAGGATGCACCAAAAGAACCAAACCCAGTGCTATAGCATAAAGAATGCACTAAAAGAACCAAACCCAGTGCTATTACATAAAGGATGCACTAAAAGAACCAAACCCAGTGCTTTATTACATAAAGAATGCACTAAAAGAACCAAACCCAGTGCTATAGCATAAAGAATGCACTAAAAGAACCAAACCCGGTGCTTTATTACATAAAGAATGCACTAAAAGAACCAAACCCAGTGCTTTATTACATAAAGAATGCACTAAAAGAACCAAACCCGGTGCTTTATTACATAAAGAATGCACTAAAAGAACCAAACCCGGTGCTATTACATAAAGAATGCACTAAAAGAACCAAACCCGGTGCTTTATTACATAAAGAATGCACTAAAAGAACCAAACCCAGTGCTTTATTACATAAAGAATGCACTAAAAGAACCAAACCCGGTGCTTTATTACATAAAGAATGCACTAAAAGAACCAAACCCGGTGCTTTATTACATAAAGAATGCACTAAAAGAACCAAACCCAGTGCTTTATTACATAAAGAATGCACTAAAAGAACCAAACCCGGTGCTTTATTACATAAAGAATGCACTAAAAGAACCAAACCCAGTGCTTTATTACATAAAGAATGCACTAAAAGAACCAAACCCGGTGCTTTATTACATAAAGAATGCACTAAAAGAACCAAACCCAGTGCTTTATTACATAAAGAATGCACTAAAAGAACCAAACCCGGTGCTATTACATAAAGGATGCACTAAAAGAACCAAACCCAGTGCTTTATTGCATAAAGAATGCACCAAAAGAACCAAACCAAGTGCTATTACATAAAGGATGCACCAAAAGAACCAAACCCAGTGCTTTTGCATAAAGGATGCACTAAAAGAACCAAACCCAGTGCTATTGCATAAAGGATGCACCAAAAGAACCAAACCCAGTGCTTTTGCATAAAGGATGCACCAAAGAACCAAACCCAGTGCTATAGCATAATGGATGCACCAAAATAACCAAACCCAGAGCTGTTGGATAAAGGATGCACTAAAGACCCAAGACAGTGCTATTGCATAAAGGATGCACTAAAGAACCAAACCCAGAGCTATTGCATAATGGATGCACCAAAAGAACAAAACCCAGTGCTATTGCATAAAGGATGCACCAAAAAACCAAATCCAGAGCTATTGCATAATGGATGCACCAAAAAGACTGAACATAACTACAACAAAGAATTAAATACTCTCTTAACAATATGTTTCAGAATGTAAAACAAAATATAAATAGGAACCTCTATATAAAAAAAAATGTTTCATCACATTTAATTTAACTTGATAACAAAACAAAAACGTTAAAAGGCCAGATCAGTCTAATATTCTTGCATAGCAGATCTGCACCAGGAAGTCAGCTCTTAAACATGAAAACCTTCTTAAAGACTTAATACCAACTTACAGAGGCACTCATCAACTTACACACACAAACACTGACAACTATGACAAAACTTACATTTCTGCCAAGCAGCTCAGCGCTGGGTAGTCTGTTCTTGATGGCATCTTGAATGACCTGGATCTGCATAGACACGGCTGACAGCACGGCCTCCTCTAGACGGTTGAACTCATCAAAACATCCCCAGGCACCACACTTCACCAGTCCAATGAAGATACGGCCCATGGACTTCACATCTATACCCTAAAAAGACAAAAAAACCAGCATAATATGTTTATACTTTATTGTAGTACATTTTAAAAAGAAATGTTTTAACGCAGCCTTAGCTAGTGACATAGGCAGGTAGAGAACAGTATAATGGCACTTTCTTACCAAGAAACACTGAAGAAGCATGTTAACCCTTTACATACTGGTAACACCATTCACCCTATGTATTTAAATGAAACATTCCTCATCATAAAAGTATTTCCAGCATGTAAAGGGATAAAGTGGCAGAAATTACTGAGAACGACAAAATAATGTACTGGTCAGTCACTCTGAAGATAACCACAGAAGTGGGATTGGATGGGATTTGCCGGCACTTTTGCCGATAATGTGCAGCGACATTTCTATCATAATAGCACAGGGGCACTTATGAGGTACCCAGGGACTGAACCTGGCAGTTCATTATACTGACACAGACGAGTCAGGCGTAATGCTGTCCCCTTGCCCTGAGCGAGAGGAGAGAAGCCACTACTACCAACTTTAAAGTCTTTGGTTTGACCCGGCCGGGGTTTGAACCCTCCTTCCTCCTGATCTGCAAGCCGACGCTCTACCACCTGAGCTATTGCGGCCGGTACCACAGAAGTGATTAACTGCCAGATAATTTATAAAAATGTAGACAGTTGGAAGACCTTTACATGAAGCAAGTGCTGTCAGTAGGCAGCAAGTTCCACTTTTCTTAGTACTGGACAGTGTTAGCTGTTACTAAAAAGGGGCATAACTGTGCACTAAATGAATTATAGAGTTACCTGCCCTATTGAAATGGTTTTGCATTTGATTTTGAACAGATTTTAAATAAATATCTTGGACAGTTTTTTTAAGCTATTGTCACCAGAAGGTCAAGTCAAAAGCTCCACTTTCTACAAACAGTGAAGCAAAAACATTTAAAAAACTGAGGGTGATGAACTATTGTTATATGTTACGAGTGCACAGAAATGGTCATTTACATATTTTCATTCACCAAAGTTTGCTAGACTTAATAAAAGATTGCCAACTATTGACTTGGCATCTCCACTCAAGTAAAAGCTTTTAGTTAGTCTACTTATGTTAAAGGACAAATATATAAAACATTAAAATTCTCTATGTTTTTCTCAGTCTTTACCTCATCACAGTTGAAGACAAGGACCTGTCGACCAAACAATCCTCCCAAGGCCTTCACAGACTCTGTCTTTCCTGTACCAGCTGGTCCATAGGGGTTACCTCCCAGACCCATGTGCATACCTACAGCGAAGACGGGAATTAATCATGAATGTTTTGTTTATCAGATATATATTGGGTTTATCGTACCACCAATAGTATCTCAGTTATCTGGAGATGGTTTCAACTTCAAGCAGATATAGTGCTGCTTTTATCAGGCATGATACCAAACCCATTACATTATCCTGACACCAGGCCTACCAGTCAAGGAACTACCCTTGCATTATCATTACCATTTTTAACGACTTTAGTAGCTCATGACACAGGATCAAACCCAGGGCCTTACAATCTGGAGCTGATTCACTACCGATTGACCTACCTGGTGCAACATCAATAATAAGTTGGCCTGTTTGGTTTTAATGGTTAATGCAGTGGTTGTTTTCAATACATCACATATACTTGGATCATTCATTTGTTTGGACAGATTCTCCAGTACACTGAATGTTAGTTGGAAGATCTCCCCAGCTGGGAAACAAGCCCACAAGATGGGGCTACACATTTTTAACCCTTTCATTCATATACATGCATTTTACGCCTTTGAAAAAATAGATAATTTTAACTTTTATCTTATGCACAACCTAAAACTAAGGTAAAGTCTGGTGAAGTCAAGGATCTATAATCATAATTGAACATACATGTATTTCAAAAATACTTTGAACTGTTCTAAAAAAAATAATAAAACAGGTGAATTTTCAAAATCATATATTATGTTCTATTAATGAAAGGCTTAAATTAGAGACTAGTGGCTTGGTCACAAAACATGTGGCCATTATCTGAGCAGTCCTTGGACAATGGTGGTGCTTCAGGTCGCTTTCAACATAAAGGGGATTCCAAAATAACCCAAAAGTACCTATTTAGTCAGGTTGTGATATTGTGGTACTCTTAGTTTTATTTTATTTTTGTTTTTTTGAAATATATATCAGCAACCAATTATGATCATAATAGCGATGTCCAGCTATTTAGTAGAGAAAGGCCCCACACCAATGTCTGGGTAGAACCACCGGCTCACTGCCAAGCCAGGTGAAGGACCTTCCCACATTAAGTACTTCACCCTTATTGGCACTTGAACCCATGTGGTGAGAGGCTCAACAGTCAGAGGAGTCACAAATTGGCAACTCTACCATTATGCCACAGGCACTCCTGTTAGTTTAATCTGTATTTGATTGTTCATATAAAAAAATGCACAATACTGGATGGAAAAAACACAACAAAACTGGTACGAAAGGTAAAATTAAGACCAGTACTCACTGGAACATTCAGTACTTGTTTTTATTTAAATAGTATTGAGCATGGAATCTGCACATGGAAATTTTATATAATTCTAACCAAAGACAGTGAAATACAAATCAGATGGTACGTTTTCTGCTGGAGCCACCAACAGCATAATAATGGAGTTCCAGACATATTGAAGTATTCATTCAACCTACCCTGCGTCAGTGTAAGATAGCACTTGTCCGTGAGAGGGGTGTGCACAAGTTTCTGGGCATTACCCTGATACTCATACGTGTAGTCAAACTCGGAGTCGACCATCCGCATGATACAGGTCGAGTCCTTGCGTAGGTAAAACCTAGTGTAAGAAATATGAAGTTGTAGTAGTGAACATGGTAAATGACAAATTTAACAGCCACCCATTGGGGAACATTGGTATTATGGAAATTGTCTCCATTCTCAGATAAGATCCAATACTACGACTTGTAAGTTGGTAGTTTTAGTTGAAATCTACAGACTGAATCATGGGTATCAGTCATATGTTATTACAAACATTTTTTTATTTTTTTTTCATAAATATGATAGCTATATCCATCAAACTTCTTACAGAGATATGTTATATAAGCTGAGTACATGTATCACAATGTGACCACAGTAGTCAACATAGATTCCAAGAAGTCTACCTACCTTAGCTGATTCTGTCAGATTTGCCTATCTCATTTGTTTCTGCCAGATCTGCCCACCTGAGCTGTTTCCGCCAGATCTGCCTACCTGAGCTGTTTCTGCCAGATCTGCCTACCTAAGCTGTTTCTGTCAGATCTGCCTATCTCATTTGTTTCTGCCAGATCTGCCTACCTGAGCTGTTTCTGCCAGATCTGCCTACCTAAGCAGTTTCTGCCAGATCTGCCTACCTGAGCTGTTTCTGCCAGATCTGCCTACCTGAGCTGTTTCTGCCAGATCTGCCTACCTGAGCTGTTTCTGTCAGATCTGCCTACCTGAGCTGTTTCTGTCAGATCTGCCTACCTAAGCTGTTTCTGCCAGATCTGCCTACCTAAGCTGTTTCTGCCAGATCTGCCTACCTGAGCTGTTTCTGCCAGATCTGCCTACCTGAGCTGTTTCTGTCAGATCTGCCTACCTAAGCTGTTTCTGCCAGATCTGCCTACCTAAGCTGTTTCTGCCAGATCTGCCTACCTAAGCTGTTTCTGCCAGATCTGCCTACCTGAGCTGTTTCTGCCAGATCTGCCTACCTGAGCTGTTTCTGCCAGATCTGCCCACCTGAGCTGTTTCTGCCAGATCTGCCTACCTAAGCTGTTTCTGCCAGATCTGCCTACCTAAGCTGTTTCTGTCAGATCTGCCTATCTCATTTGTTTCTGCCAGATCTGCCTACCTAAGCTGTTTCTGCCAGATCTGCCTACCTAAGCTGTTTCTGTCAGATCTGCCTACCTGAGCTGTTTCTGTCAGATCTGCCTATCTCATTTGTTTCTGCCAGATCTGCCTACCTGAGCTGTTTCTGCCAGATCTGCTTACCTGAGCTGTTTCTGTCAGATCTGCCTACCTGAGCTGTTTCTGCCAGATCTGCCTACCTAAGCTGTTTCTGTCAGATCTGCCTACCTAAGCTGTTTCTGTCAGATCTGCCTACCTAAGCTGTTTCTGTCAGATCTGCCTACCTAAGCTGTTTCTGCCAGATCTGCCTACCTGAGCTGTTTCTGTCAGATCTGCCTATCTCATTTGTTTCTGCCAGATCTGCCTACCTGAGCTGTTTCTGCCAGATCTGCTTACCTGAGCTGTTTCTGTCAGATCTGCCTACCTGAGCTGTTTCTGCCAGATCTGCCTACCTAAGCTGTTTCTGTCAGATCTGCCTACCTGAGCTGTTTCTGCCAGATCTGCCTACCTGAGCTGTTTCTGTCAGGTCTGCCTACCTGAGCTGTTTCTGTCAGATCTGCCTACCTAAGCTGTTTCTGTCAGATCTGCCTATCTCATTTGTTTCTGCCAGATCTGCCTACCTAAGCTGTTTCTGCCAGATCTGCCTACCTAAGCTGTTTCTGTCAGATCTGCCTACCTGAGCTGTTTCTGCCAGATCTGCCTACCTAAGCTGTTTCTGTCAGATCTGCCTATCTCATTCGTTTCTGCCAGATCTGCCTACCTGAGCTGTTTCTGCCAGATCTGCCTACCTGAGCTGTTTCTGCCAGATCTGCCTACCTGAGCTGTTTCTGCCAGATCTGCCTACCTAAGCTGTTTCTGCCAGATCTGCCTACCTAAGCGTTTTCTGTCAGATCTGCCTACCTAAGCTGTTTCTGCCAGATCTTCCTACCTAAGCTGTTTCTGCCAGATCTGCCTACCTGAGATATTTTTAACAGATCTATCTACCTAAGCTGTTTCTGCCAGATCTGCCTACCTTAGCTGTTTCTGCCAGATCTGCCTACCTGAGCTGTTTCTGTCAGATCTGCCTACCTGAGCTGTTTCTGCCAGATCTGCCTACCTGAGCTGTTTCTGCCAGATCTGCCTACCTAAGCTGTTTCTGCCAGATCTGCCTACCTGAGATATTTTTAACAGATCTATCTACCTGAGCTGTTTCTGCCAGATCTTCCTACCTGAGCTGTTTCTGCCAGATCTGCCTACCTAAGCTTTTTCTGTCAGATCTGCCTACCTAAGCTGTTTCTGCCAGATCTTCCTACCTAAGCTGTTTCTGCCAGATCTGCCTACCTGAGATATTTTTAACAGATCTATCTACCTAAGCTGTTTCTGCCAGATCTGCCTACCTAAGCTGTTTCTGTTAGATCTGCCTACCTGAGCTGTTTCTGCCAGATCTGCCTACCTGAGCTGTTTCTGCCAGATCTGCCTACCTGAGATATTTTTAACAGATCTATCTACCTGAGCTGTTTCTGCCAGATCTGCCTACCTGAGCTGTTTCTGCCAGATCTGCCTACCTGAGATATTTTTAACAGATCTATCTACCTGAGCTGTTTCTGTCAGATCTGCCTACCTGAGCTGTTTCTGCCAGATCTGCCTACCTGAGCTGTTTCTGCCAGATCTGCCTACCTGAGATATTTTTAACAGATCTATCTACCTGAGCTGTTTCTGCCAGATCTTCCTACCTGAGCTGTTTCTGCCAGATCCATTCGGCGGTGTTGCTGACCCTGGCCTGCATCAGGTAGTGTATGACATCCATGTTATGGATTGTGTCCAGGATCAGAGCCTTCAGTTTCAGGTCTAGGACCAGAGCCTCATGGTCTGCGCCAGCCTCACTGAGATCCACGCTGGTGTAGGACTCCAGCTGCGCCTCAACATCACGTGCAAACGATGTCAGGTTACCAGACTTGATGGCGCCCTCACAGTTTTCACTGAATCGGATCTGCTCAGCTAGGCATAGAATCTGAGGGCAAAAATATAATTTATTACATTATAAAACTACTTTAATAACTCCTATAAAGTGCACACCGTTAAGCTCTAAGTTAGGAATGTGCATAACATGTTAAGTCCCTTAAACTTTTAATTGTGTTGAGAATAGAAGAAATGTCGCTGTAATTGACATATACTCCAGAGGATGCAATAATCTTACAATATGACCCTCACATTGATGGTTGCATTTACAACTGGTAAACAACACAAACCTCAAGTTTATGTCAGATTGTAAATTTTGATTGAATACCTGCACATGGCTGACAGAAATGCATACCATGAGAAGACATTTGTAAGGATTGACCTTAAATATGACTTTAAATATAACCTTAAATATGACCTTAATAATTGCAGCTGAAAAATCTGTGCAGAACACACTTTCATGTGTGTGTCTGGAAGACGGTAAAGCACTTGATATGCTAAGGAAACTATGGCTGAGACACAAAAATAGGATGGACAAAATGTGCTGTGTCAGGCCTTCCAGGCCACAATAAAAATAGGAGGAAACTCATCTATAAACAGTAGTTACTAGTCTCAAATTCACTTTTGTTGTTTCAAAGCATACATTTATGGAAAATATTACCGTTGAGCATAAATCTTATCTCAAAAACTAAGACCAACAACAAAAAAGATAACCTACAGGTCAATGGTACTTTCTGGAATAAAAACAATCATTGCTGTTTGTTATAAACCATATAAATGTTTTGTTATATTTTTGTTACATCACAACAACACAACATGGTCAAATTGGCAATATCCAGCTAATTATGCTCATAGGGATTTGTTATATTTCCTTTATTCATTATTACAACAATGCTGCCTGTGTGGCAGTCACAAAAAATCTACCTGTGCATGTAAACTATGTTGTCATTTGTTAAGGATTGTTATGTGTATTTTGCTTTATGGACTTGTACACTGTTTATTCAAATAGATCAGTTTTCTTTACATTGCTTGCATTTGAAACCCAACCCCATCAGAAAGTGTGAGGTAAGAGCTCTGCAAAACCATTTTAACTGCCCTAGTCGGTCCATATTGCTGAATGACCGTTCCAAGGTGGTTACTGTCAGATTTGCCCTTTTTGTTAAATGAATCATCACAGATTTGTTCTTACTTTTACCGTTGTCCTGGGCCTTTTCAAACATTAGTATATGCTGCAATGCTCATGGGAATTTGTCATATTTTCTTTTTGGTGGAGGAAGAACACATACTCAATCTGGACAGAACCACTGGCACACCAATGTTTAGCGGGGAAACCTCTCTACATGAAAGTTTGAGATTTGAACCAGTGCAGTGTGAGTCTGGAGAGTTAAAATTTGGTGACTTGTACCATTCAGCCACAAGCCACAAACACCCCTCGAAACATTTAATGTTTGTGCTTTCGACCTTCGATCACATGATGCATTACAAAGAAACATCATGTAAAGGAATTAAAAATAACCGAAGGGGACAACACACCATTCTGGCAAGCATCAAATACATGATTTTTTTGTTAAAATCCTATCTTATGAATCAAAACCAATACACTCTGTCAACCTAACCTGTGATGGGTACTTGTTAGGGTCAAGTCCTCCCTTGCTGTTCTTTGCATCCCTCAGACATTCCACCAGTAGTTCCTTTAGAGTGTCCTTCATTTCATCGGATAGCCGGCCCAACCACACCTTGAGACAATGAAGATATGATCTTAATAAGATGACAGAGATAAATAAACAGCATTTAAGACATATTGCCATGCACTGTTCAATATAGTTTGATAGTAAATTTACCATCATGGATCTTGATAAAGTGAGAAGTTCTTTGGGATAAAAATGTATATTGGAAAAAACTTGATAATAAATTAGAAGCTAACAATACCTTAAATTTTATTTGTTACAATCTGCTCAGCATAAATCACAAACTACATGGCAGATATTAAAAATATAAGAACAGGCAAACCTTTCAGCATCTTGAACTTGACAAAATATTTACAGTGCCATCATTTTGGGGAGAATTTATTATGTTTTATGGACATGAATTGTCATGCAGGAGTGATATACGTCCCAATATCTGGAAACCACAAACAAACATATACACTCTCACCTATAAATAACTATTAAGTACATGTCTTTTCAAGAAGAGCCATGACTAATCTTACCTCCACTTCTGGCTGGATCTTCACCTTCCTTTTGAGGGGCACAGTCTCACCCTGAAGAGAGTTCATGGCAAGGATGTGTTCCGATTTCTCATCAAACTGCACGCTATGAATGCCAGCAAACAGCTTCTTTAGGTGCGTCTGAATCACATTGGGGTTTGTAGACTGTCCCAAGATCTCCAGCAGGTCATCATCTCCGATGAAGTAGAATCTCGGAAACAATGATCTTTTCTCCTGTAATGCAATTTTTTGTTGTTATTTTAATAAAATGGTTA
Source organism: Sinonovacula constricta (assembly GCA_007844125.1). Lineage (NCBI taxonomy): Eukaryota > Metazoa > Mollusca > Bivalvia > Cardiida > Solecurtidae > Sinonovacula > Sinonovacula constricta. The sequence goes on from CM017558.1 coordinate 34,206,187, forward strand.
AAATAGAAGAAAAGAAATCATTACATCGGGAGGATGAAGTCACCTGATGAATGTCTTTGTAGATCAACTGACATAGTGCAAGTCGGCCAGAAGATCAGAGATGAAGTTTTTATCCCTGAATAGAACCCAAACTGTAAATATTTGAAGTCTTAAACTCTAACTGCTCAGGTCTTAAACCTTCACTGCTCTTTAAACTCCTACTGTTCAAGACTTTCACTTTTACTGCTTAAGTATTGAACTATTACTGCTCAGGTCTAAATGTATTACTACTCAGGTTTAAAACTCTTACTGCTAAGGTGTAAAACATTCACTGCTCAGGATTATAATTGAATAGGACTTTATAAATACTATATACCTAGAAAGCAGAACATAAAATAAATCCTTCTCACATCTTATTTAAAAAAGATTTAAATGTAAACCTAGAAACTGATTTATTTGTTTTACTAAAGAAAATCCACACACCTCAAGGAACTCATTGAGAGATTTCTGACATCTCTGGAGCTGGTCCAGCATAGTTGTGAGTGTGTTCCTCAGGCCAGTCTTGTTACACAGCGCCAGAACACGGTTGTCCCTCCGTACATCCTTCATAATGTTCCTGCAAAAAAAAAAGAAAAAAAGAATGGATATATGGATATGGAACTTTCATTTTTTGTGTATGTTTTTTTTACTTGTTACTTTGCACCAACACAATCATGGTCATATTGGTGACATTCAGCTAGTAATTGTTGGAGAAATATCCCAGACATATGTCTGGATAGAACCAATGGTGCACTGCAGGTCAGCTGGAAAAGCTCCCCAAATATAATTTCTCACCCAGACCAAGACTTGAACCCACACAGTGAAGGCTAAGGAGTTACAAGTCGATGGTTACTTTTTATTAATGAGTTTTTGTTGCTTTGGAATTTTTTTTGCTGTTGGGGTTTCCGTTGTGTAAGTTTTGTTTTTGTTCTTTAATTAACAAGGAAAAAGACATATAAGAATTATTTATTTGAAGAAAGTGTTCATTTAGAGCAGAAACCATGCAGCTATTACCGTTATAGCATGGGATGAACACCTGGCATTAAACCACACCCTGTCATATTATTCTTACTCCAACATAAATAGCTGGAACTGTTCCGTCTGTTATAGATGCCAAGGGAGACCACTCAAATGTAACAAAACATTTAATCTAACCTAGTTCCGTTTTGTTAATACTTTGGATGTTTTACATGTGAAATAAACTTTTCTATTAAAAAGAATCTGATTAACTGGTAACCTTAATCATTCCACATAAAAAGTGTTTAAACACAAAAATGGTAATCATTATTGATAATGATTTTGAAACACATTGCAGCGACCATTTATGATCATTACACCAACATCCAGCTTTTTGGTGGAGAAAGACCCCAGACACATGTCTGGGTAGAATCTCTGGCTCACCGCATGACAGCTGGAAGACTTTCTCACATTAAGTCCTTCGCCTCGAACAGGACTTGAACCCACGCAGTCAGAGGCTAAGCAGTCAGAGGAGTTACAAATCAACGACTCTACCACTACCACAACAGGTGCCCCTGATTATAATATAAATAAGCTACTAAACTAAGTAAGTTAAAGAAACTTAATTTATGCTTATTTAAAATGTGGTTTGTTATACTGAGACCTAACAAAGGTTTTATTCATTAACTATTCATCAGATGGTTGAAGCACTCTTTAAAGTACATGTACAACTTTATCTACATTACCTGTAATCATCGTCCACACGCTTGAAGCGCCCCTGTTCCTTGGGTAGGGCACCACGCCCAAAGATGGGCTCTAGATAGACCCATTTTCTTTGGATCTGGTTCAGATTCTGCAGGTATTCATCCAGGTCTGCCAGCCTCTGTTCCCAAACAGATGCCTTGTCCTCAAAGCTCTTGTAGTAAGGTGAGTCCTTCAGGGACTGCAGCAGGCTTTGGTTGTCTCCAACCTAGCAAATGTTGATAAATGAGGACAGGTAAAATGTATGTTTTTTTTAAAAGTAATAAAACTCAAATTTTAGTTAAAAGTTTAACCTTATTTAAGTTAAGTAAGTTTAAGCCTATCTTCTTCATAAGTTAAACCTTAAATGTATTAATTTAGATACATCAAAGTGATTAAAATATTTGGATTTAAAAAGTGGCATTCTGACTTTGAAGTGCAGAGGAAAATATACTGCTTTATATACAGGGGCCCTGAAGAGAACTTATTTTACAAAATTAAGATATGAATGCCATTAAAAAGCACAATGATGCCTCCGATGAAAAATGCTATAGTAAGTTTGCCATCATTTTGGTATACATTGATTATTTAGTCTTTAAAATCGATCTTTATTGGATCAATTTAGAACAGCATGTTTATTGCTCTGACCTGGTTGATGAGATCCTTCCAATCCTTGATGAGGTGGATGGTATTCTTGCCACTGTCCTCATACTCTGTGAGTGTGAACACCGCCGCAGCTCCCCATAGGTCCAGCTCTCTGATGGCCTCTCGGATCGTCACCTCACCCTGGGCTCTCTGATTCAACTCCTGGATAACAAAGCAAATGTACATTCCTTACTTGTATTGTATATTTATTTGTTTTATTTATTAGGTTAATAGTCCCACCGACAGTATTATGTGCTGACAGTGTGCACTTTATGCAGATGTAGTGCTGCCTCCACTGTGTACAGCATGCAGTTAACACCTGGAATTATATCAGACCCAGTCACGTTATCCTGACACCGTGCCAACCAGTCACAGAACTCCCCTTCAAGATTGTTTGAGTGTTTGCAAGCATCTATACTACTACCATTATTAAAGACCAGTATGGTGTGCTTAGGACTGAACCCAGGCTCTCCCGTACCTGATGCCAGTGCTCTAACTGACTGCACTACCTGATCCAGCCTATTTGTATTGCTTGGACATAATAATTACTTTGAACAAAGAGGCATTCTAAGTACATTATTCTCATTAAAAAGAACATGTTGTATATAGAAGAACCCAAGCAGTTAAGAGTTGCCAACTTCACTAATCAGCACCTCACAGCATAGATTTGAGTTCATGAAAAACATTCATGTAGGAACTTTCATGTCATGTTTTCCTTTGGTGCGCTGTTGGTTGAAAGCCCAATATTTGTCTGCGTTCTTCCCTCACAAATGAGAGTTGACAGGCACCATAACACGTTAATAAATCCCATAGAATGCCATGTACAAATGAGGTCCCATAGCATCAGGATTCTGAACCAAAATACACTCAGTTTCCCTACGTACAAATTTTATTGAGCATATTAATCATACATGCATCATGGTCCAGCATTTTTCCAATGACTATAATAGTGGTTCTGCAAGGTATTTCAGAACAAAAACGAAAAAACATATGTTTAATGTGACTGTGAGTGTCAATTTGATGCACTGACAGTATAGCACTGTTACAAAGAAAGTGACCTTACTGAGTTTTTTTAAGACAGCAGCATGGGTAACAGATAAAAATAGTCTCTCTTCTTCTTTTTCTTCTTTTTTCGAGAAACTACCAGTAATTATAATGTATTGATGAAGAAGTGTACCTTGAGAACATCGGCATTGGCGATGATGTTGTCGCTGACTTGCAGCACTTGTCCAAAAGTGAGCTTCTCCAGAGTGGTCCCCCTTGGCATCTTGAGCAGACGGAATAGTTCCAGCCAATGGTCCTGGGAGAGAGGCTCTCCCCGCACCCACTTCAGCACAGGCAGCACATTCTGTCAACCCAATTTTTCATATGACAATACAAGTGATGCAGCAAGTGAAATTAAATATGGAAGTTCAATAACAGCAAATTTTCTATTGACTTAAGCACTGTTACATTTTACATATTTTCTCCATATGCTCTTTTTTTAATTAAGAGATAATTGCTGTATGATGCAGTCCCTCCTTAGGTAATGATGCAAAAAAAATTATAAACTGTAAAGAATAACTCATTCAACTTAACATACTCATAAATAAAACTGACCTAAATATCAATATTAATTTCTTTTTGCTTTATGCTGTTTCTCTGATAAGAATGAACATTGATGTAAGTGCTTCTCAACTCTGGAATGCATGGCAAATTGATCTTAGACAGTCTGGTAGCTTTATAAACATTTAAAAAACTGTTTAAAACATATCTATTCGCTCAACACAATGATGGTCAGTAAATTATTGCACATTGTTATGAACTTGACGCACAAGTGCTGAATGAACATTTGCACTCCTGCCAATATCTTTAACATGTACAAAGCTTTTAGAATATTATTTTATACTAGTAACTGAATTTTATTCTTTATACATATTCACTTCAAAACTTAAGTTTAATGTTTTAAAGCACTCTGTATAATTTGTATTGTTTTACTGTACATGTACTGTACATCTCTCTCTTTTTTTATAAATTTTAACCCTTATGTCTATAACATACAAATGAATTTTACTGTAAAGCAATTTTGAACATAGAAATACTTATGATAAGCGTGCTATATAAATGTGGTGAAATAATAATAATGAACCTATAATAATGAACCTACCTTGTATGTCTCAATGTCCTTGTGCAGACGGACTGTCATGGTAGTGGTTTGTCTTTCCTTCAGTTTCTCATACCAGGAACTGAGGAATTCCTCAAACAAGTATGTCTTGCTCCTAAAGACATGCAAATGTACAAGAGCTGTGAGAAAGGGATGGGATGGGATTTGCTGGCATTTTTGCCGATACTGTGCAGCGACATTTCTATCATTATAGCACAGGGGCACTTATGAGGTGCCCAGGGACGGAACCCGACCGGCCCATTATACTGACACTATGAGTCAGGTGTTATGCTGTTCCCTTAGTCCCGAGCATTAGGAGGGAGGCCTCTACTACCAACTTTAAAGTCTTTAGTTTGACCTTGCCGGGGTTTGAACCCGCGACCTCCCGATCTGCAAGCCGATGCTCTACCACCTGAGCTATTGCAGCCACTTGTTAGAAAGGATAAATCCAATATAAATGGATAAGACAATTACAAAAGTGGCTCCTGAGGTATATTTCATATTCAAAATATTTTTATTTTATAATTATAATTTTTAATTGAATAATTCAAAATATATAAAATCATATTACACCATAATCATAATTGCAAAATATGCCTGTAACAGGAGCTCTGCAAGGTTAAAACAAGTGTGAATTTGTATGTTAAGAAATTCCACTGAAAAATAAAGGTGAAGTTATATGCTAAGAAATATTAATATTCTTAAAAAAAAAACAAATGGCAATAACTCTGGTTAATCATGCAATCTGGCTTATCTCACCTTAATTTACAATAACAGGCAACAGACAAACAGACAATGTGTGCCAATCCCTAATATTACCCTTCAGATTTATCAAAAAAAAAAAGTTCTGAAATAAATTTTAACATTCCCATGAGACACATGACTGTCTTATTCAAAGCAGTGTGGCATAAAAGTCTTTACTAGAAAAAATGATTAGTTCACTTTGGCATTAAATTAAATAACAGCAACCAATTGCTTTAAGGCTACAGGTCATCAAATTCAATACTTCTCATTATTAAGTTTGACATCTGAGCATTGGATTCCATTTAGGAAGTATTCATTCAATAATGAGGAGTATAAGACGGACAGTCCAGTGGGCATCATGTGCAGTGAAACAATTTTGTTTCTCAATCAACAACAAATAAAAGTACACTATTAAATTAAAAGTTTTATCCCTGTTCCTACCTGAAAGAGATCCAGTCCTCCTTGGCCAGTTCATGGAGTCCTGCGTTGAACTCCTCCAGCAAGAACCACATGGCCTCGTAGTTAGCCAGGTCTGCACTGAGTTCAGTTGCCACCTCGAAGGAGGGCACCGTCATGTTGAAATGCTCACAGTCCTTCCTATGTATGGGGAAAATAGATCATTTTGCAATATTTATAGCAAAATTTTTAAAAAAGATGAAAGATTTTCATGAAAATACAGCTTTGTGTTATATATAAGGTAACATATATATATTAGATATTTATTCCAGAATATCAGAGTAGGTATACAAATTTAAAACAAAGCCACTCACAACAAAAAATTTGCTATCCTGTAAAAGAATTTACAAATTTAAGAGCAGCCAACCACACATACACGAGAGTTTTCCTCTTTTCCTCCATCTCAAGAAACTCCTGTCGCTTCTCCTTGATGACCTCGATTGCCTTCATGGTGCGTTCTTTGTCTCCCTCCAGGGCATCATCACCGGGTTTCAGCTGGTGCCAGCGTGCAGCAAACTTGTCTAGGTCCTGCTCGAATGCCTTCACACGGGATTCTACGTTACCCTTCATGACCTCGATCTGGTAGGATGTAGAGAATGTAGCAATTAATATTAAATTTTTATATATCAGTAGTCATTAATAGTACAAGTTATGATTATTTAATTGGCTTTCAGTTGGTTCTCTGACTTTGGATTATATGCTACTCTCCATGACATCGAGCTGGTAGGGTGTTGAAAGTTTAGCAAATAATATAAGTGTGTTTTTTTTATTTCAGTAGTCATTAATTATATAAGTTATGATTATTACAGTGGACTTCAGCTGGCACCAGTGTGCAGTAAACTTGTTTCCTGCCAGAAAAGCCTTAATCAAGGATTCTAAATTACTTTTTATGACCTTAATATGCTTTGGGAAGAATATACAGAAAATGGCTGTAGGAATTGTTAATTTTCATTAAAACTATATATTTATGTAGACAAGGTCACTGGAATGCTTTGGACATTTCTATGATACAGCATGTATTTGATAAAAATGGACAAGACATTGTGATTTGTATTGCAGAAAGTCCTTTCTCTGGATTTTATCTTTAAAATCTGTGACTGTACAACTGCATTATGATCAACCCCGTATACCAAGCAGGTACTTTTCAGCCAATTTTATAGCCATTATTTAGTCATATTCCCTATGCAAAAGGGGAAAATACTTTTCTTCCCAATTTGTATGAAAACATTCCCACTTGGGATGAATGAACTTTTTTAGTAGTTATTAAAATTTGTACAAAACAAAAATTATATAGAAATTGTGACTTTTTTTTAAGCAAAGACAAATTAGGAAAAGATCAACTATTCTATATTCTTTAAAATATAAATGTTTTGCAAAATGGCCCAAGTTTGTGAGGGTTTTTTCACAGAAATTCCCAATTTCTATGGAATGGGTCGTTTTCCTACTTCTGGGGAAAAAATCTTTGCCATAAGTGTCCAATAATAAACAATGTCACACACCTGTTCCTTCATCATCAGGGTATGACTTTCCATCATTAGCTCAAACTTGTCCCAGCGGCTCTGTAAGTTCACAATGTCCACGCCGCCGCCTGCCACTGTCCGCAGCAACTTGTTCTTTGCCTCTGCCCTCTCATACAGCGGCTTCATCTTAAAAAAGATAAAAGATGATGTAGTTGACAAGAGTCAGACATTTATATTAAAAATATTTTCAAAATACATTTTATAGTTGTTTTTTTTTTTTAAAAATGAAGTTTCACCTAGCTTCAGATGAAAAAAAAGTTACATAAGTGTAGTTGTCCCATATAACTTCAGAGTCATTATTGTTGGGTCATTATATGTGAAAATTTAATCTTAATCTTTTAGCAAATTTGAGAAACATATACTAGTCGAGTAATTAAAACTTTATCTGCATATATAGAAAATTTAAACAAATGAATTAACTGCCTATAATAGATATATAAATTTAAAACATAAATTTATAAACCAAAACAATTCTAAAATGAGACTATTCTTCAGTATTTCTCATATGTTTGATTATTTTGTTTTTTGTTACATCGCACCAACACAATTATGGTCATATTGGCGACGTCCAGCTAATTATTAGCAGAGGAAGATCCCAGACTTATATCATGGAAGAATCATCGATGCACCGCAGGTAAGCTTGAAAACCTCCCCACATGAAAGTTCTCGGCCCGATCGGGACTCGAACCCACATAGTAATGAGATGAGGAGTTTCAAGTCAGCGACTCTAACCGCTCGACCACGGGTCCCCCCTTGCTCATATCTAACTATTATAGATACTTCAATAATTACAACCTATTGTTGCACCAGTGATAAAGCAGTTGAGGCCCTGACTTTTTACTGTTCTGACTCTATGGCCTCATCACTGCATGTGTAACAGTCCACGTCAAGGTGAAAACTTTTATACAGGGAGATCTTCAAGCTTTCGCACCAGAAGTTCTATCCAGATTCCATTAGAAATCCTCCTCCCCCAATAATACCTCAAGGTTGCTGAAATGCCCATATTTGTTGTGTTGAGATATAAACAAACAACAAATATTTAATATAACTTACATTAGCCTTGAGTTTACTGTACTCAGAATGCTTGGAATTGGCCTCTCCAAGTTCATCTACTGTGGTAGGCCGCTTGGACAACATGTCTATAGCCCCATTCAAGAAACCATCCACCTCTGTCACTTCCTTGGTGACAGACTTTCTCAGGGAGTTCATGAGGGCATCAAATAGGCGCTGGATGTGGTCGTCAATGACGCCCTTCACCGGCATTGTGTTCACAGTGATACAGTCAACCTTGATTTGGCTGTGGTGACAAAGAATCAGACATTATTTGTTTTTTTTATTTTCTTCAACATAATTTTTTATTGTTATCTTATTATTAAAACAAAATATTCAGATTTATCATATAACTTCATGATTTAGTTCACTGTGTAAATATAAGGCATAATGATGTTGAAGCATACAAAAGTCCAGTTACAGCCACAAATTAAAATGTGCCTTAACATTAAACATGGACTGTGTTATATATTAAATAACCCTAACTTTATATATTTAAACCATTTATTAGATAACAGGGGATGAAGACACTCATTTTGAATATGTGATTGGTTGTTTTACTTTAACTAACCATCAACAAATTTTCAAATATCTAGAGCAGAAATAGCGCTGCCTATACAGTGATAGTCTGCCATGATTCTACACTCAGTTACATTATCCCGACACCTGGCTGACTATTGATGGAACAAGACATACAAACATTTGAGTATAAGCAAGGGTGCTCTACCACTTTATTTTACTACATTGGTATGTTGCTATCTGAGTTCGATTTTGAGGCTATCCTTATCTGGAGTTTACCCTTTTTGCACGACCAGGACCAGCATAACTATGTCATTCTGAATCAATAAAAACAAACTGGAGCACTATACAAAACAATGCTTGTTGCTAACCTGGGCAGCTTCTCAGCATCTCTGCCTCTGATTTTGAGGGCCTTGAAGTTCTTCTCCCAGTCACTGAGTTCTTTAAGATGTTCTTCAACAAACTCGTCTAGGTCAATGGAGCCCAGCACAACCCAGTCCTGGCAGAGAGAGGAAAATGAAAGTTTAATAATCTAATTTTAAAATCAGATTAAAAAATATAAGAGCCTTTTAAATTAGTTTTTTTCCCTTGATCAACCTGCTCATTTATGATATCAAGGTCAATGGAATCTTATACAACCTAGATATAGCAGAGATAAAAGTAAGATGTGAAGTTGGAATTAATGATCCCATTGAAAATGTTGAGGGCCATGAAAATCTTCTCACAGTCACGAAGTTCATTCAGGTGTTCTTTTAAATCTAGAGGATGAGAGCACAGCAAAACCCAGTGCTGGCAAGAGAATAAGAGTAAAATTTAAACACACAGTTGTTAACCCCAAGTCATTAGAACACAAGGACATGTATAAGAAATTAGTTAAAGTAGGACAACCAGTTCCTTCATTTAGACTTGTTTGTCCTTAAAAAATCACTGCAGTGTTAAATAGCCAATCAGGATGCAGAACTCTACAGCCTTTTAAGCTGTATTTTTATAAATAATGTATCAAATAACAATTATTGCTCATTATTTCCAAACCCATTGTTTTTGATGTCAAACTCTAGGTGATCACGTTTTTTACTCCTCCATGACACTCCTCCATGTCCATATTTTAACTTTTAACCTGTTATAATAATTATTAAGCCTGATACATAAACTTTTTATTTTATTTTAAGACTTAATACTCAGCCTCATATTTACAGAAAAATTTGGTCAGTCGTAAAAAAAATTAGTTCAACATTTCTTCATGTGGAAGAACTTAACAATAAGACCAACTAAGTGGAAACTGTAAGAAGTAGTAAAGGGTATATCATCATAAGCAAAAAACCTTAATTGATCCCTAATAAAAATGCACTAGATAAAGAAATCAACTATCTACCTTGAACTGAGCTTGCACTTCTGCCAGCCTCTTGAAGAGAGCATCAGCCTTGACATAGCAGGTGACAAACCCCTCAGCATTTCTGTCAATGATAGCTGGGAAAATTAGCTTCTCCACATTGTCTCCAACACCCTTGAAGAAGTTGGGGATGCTGATGAATTTCTTCATCTCTCGGAAGTATCTAGCCTTCACTTCCTCCAGTGGAGGGTTGAACTGTAGGTGGCGCTGCCTGTAATGGATAAGTTATAAGTTTGATTATTGTGATATATCCAAACAACAAAATTTGCTGTAGTAATATATATCATAACACTAAAGCAAACTCTATATTGTACTTTTTTTGATGATGGGTACCTATTAATGAGTTATATATGCATATACAATTATATGTACAGGAGAGACACACAAAAAAAGAACACCACATAAAATGAAGAATATTTCTTCACAATACAATTCCCTGATATGATTTACAAAGGGGCATTACTCTAACCATTTAAATTACGCTTTCTTACCAGCCTTTTGGGTAGGTATTGGCATATAGTTTCTATTGAATGATAAATGAGATTCTAACTTTTGAGAACACATGAGACAGCAAAATGCAAATAAACTTGTAGTGTATTGATTGAGATAAGAATGAGTCAAAGTGTATACGGACTATCTCAAAAGTAAGCATATTAATTTGGAATTGATTTAATGGAGGACTAGATTTTAAAAATATAAAAAAGTTTTAATTCTCCTGAACTGTATGATTCATTTCTTTGTCAAAAAGTAGCCTAAAACCTGCTAAAAACAAATTTGTTGTTTTTTTTAGTGGAAAAAAACAGTAAAAAGAAAACATATGAACAAATAGATTTTAAGCTTACATTAAAAACTTTCATCAAGAAAAATAAATTTATATTGAACATGTTCATCAACATAAAGTAATTATATTGAACACATTCATCAAAACAAAGGAACTTAAATTGAACACATAAATCAAGATAAATAAACTTATATTGAAAACACATTATCAAAGGATGGGATGGGATCTGCTGTGATTTTTGCTGACACTGTGCAGCGACATTTCTATCATTATAGCACAAGGGCACTTATAAGGTGCACAGGGACTGGACCTGGCTGGTCCATTATACTGACATTGACGAGTCAGGCATAATGCTGTCCCCTTAGCCCCAAGCCTTAGGAGGGAAGCCATTACTACAAACTTTAAAGTCTTTGGTTTGACTCAGCCTGGGTTTGAACCCGCGACCTCCCGATCAGCAAGCCAATGCTTTACCACATGAGCTATTGGACATTATCAAGAAAACTTAACTCATATTTAACATGTTCATCAAGATAAATGAACAAATATTAAACACATTTATAAAGATAAATAAGTAACATAACCTTCCAACATACAAAGTATATAAAATCTGGATGAAACAATGAAACAAACATAAAAGATACCTTTCATCGCCATATTCTGTTCTTAAAACACACAGAAATAACATATATGTGCAAAATCTAATACAAATGCTAAGTATTAGGTTTATACTTAACCTAAAATTCATTAAACATTTACTTACATCTATAGTTATTTTACATTACACATTTTTAAAAAAGAAAAAAAATACATTCAAGGAAAACTTAACATTGTTTAATTAATCATTGCAGCAAATTGTGCAGATGCTGAGCATACAGTTCTGATTGCAAGCTGAATTTTACTGACATATCCTTTTTGTTTTGGCCTCATCACAAACATGTGGGAAAATCCCATTATTTGATTGGCTAAGAGGTCTGTCTGTCAAATGGCTGAGGAGGGATAAATTTAGGCATAGTAGACTAAAGACCTATTCCTTTTTGAAGAACACTATTGTTTGATTTGTTCAATGTTACATTGTTACATCAAGGTTACATCGACACAAAAACAGTCATACTGGCCATGTCCAGCTCATTATTTGTGGAGAGAGGTCCCAGACTTATGTCTGCGTAAAACCACAAGTGCCAAAACGGTTAGGAGGATAATTAACTTTATGATAATAATGATATAAATGTTAAAAGAAAGAATGAAACTAGAAATGCTTCCATTACTCCAATGCACCACCTGCTGTGCTTGCAAGATTTTTGTTTTGACAATGAGAATTATGAAAATATACAAGAAAGTAAAAAACATGTATTAGATTATATATAACACTAAGGGACAACAACTCCAGCAGAATAAATCTTATTTGTGGTCATTTAAAATATTGACACTAAGCTTTTTAAGCACATATCTATAAGTCTAAATCTCACCAGGATCTGCACTATTTGCTGCTTAGTTTCTGGCAATATGTCTAGTTTCATTTGCATTTAGTTATTAGCAAAAAAACAACTTAAAGAGTTTAGTATGGGTTATAAACAAAATATTGTAAGCTAAGTGTTAAGTTATGGTCTCACCTGTATGTGAGTTCTATCTTGATCTCTGGGAGGTTCTCGTTGAGTCCTTCCAGACCCATCTTGTACTGGTATTCTAGGGCTTTGTACAGCTGGTGGTCCCAGTGGGACTTCCACGGGGCCATGTGCTCCAAGACAAACCCCTGAAACAATTGAGACATGATACCATGAAATGTCTTTTTTCGAAATCCTGAAACTTGGAATGTTTACCATCTAAAGTTGCATACAATCAAGAAAGAACAAAAAGAAGGTGAAGGGTGCAATATTTTCAAGGAAATACCCCTTAAACAAAGGAAGAGAACATAAAATAAAAGATTAAGATTTTTAACTTTTTTTTAACTCTGTAAGAGTCAATATTGTTTTAAAGAATGGGAATGGTCTTGACTCCATTGTGCATACAATATAATGACAGATGCTGAAATCTTAAATGCGCTATTCTGAACACGTTTGTAAGAATAGAGTAAGTTGACTTTTTTACACAATCTCTCCATTTTCTACAACAATTACCATTATAAATACCATTATGTAAGATCTTAAAATTTGTCTAACACAGCACTAGGGTACAAGGGGTTGTGGACTATTTTCCCCAAAACAAACCAGAGGCTAAAAGGTTGGACATATTCTAATAGGATACTAGTAGGGTACTTTTAAAAATCACAAACACAACAGTTAACATAGGCTTTCTTCACAGAAAAAGGTAGCTTTAGAATAATAGCCTGAACTTCAGATTTAATACTCTGGAACATGTTCTTGACACAGAAAATTTTATTCCTGTGTCTTTATAGATCTGTAAATAAGAGCAATAGATAGTTTCCACATCATTGAAAATCCTTTATCTTGGCAGCCATCTTTGATGGCAACTTCAAGGGATTTTCAGATGAATTGTATAGAAGTGTAAATTTTCTTTTCTTGTAATTTCTTCATTTGTGGTCCAAATATTAAAAGATATACACCATCTGAAAGCTCTTGAAATTCATATTTTTAGAATACAATATTTTTAAAATTGATAAATGCACAAAGAATTTATACACAGAAATAAATAAAATTATTTGCTCATCCTTTTTTGGTGGTATTTTCTTTAACTTTTAAACTATCGCAATGTTTTGATATTTTATATACTTCATAACAGCTGTAAAATTTGATATAAAATTCAGTAAAAAAGACTGAATAAAAAAAAAACATACTGGTGAGTTTTGTACATCACATATTTCCAGATTTTGGCCTGCATTAGCTCATGCCTTCAAAAATAGCTGCCTTAAACTGTGTTATGAGTGCCTATGACACTACATGGAAACTATCTATTACCACAAACAAATCATAGAGATCCGTGCAGTGTCTCTTAAAATGACAATAAAGTCATCAACATCATAAACAAATTGTCACTGGATTGATTGGGTTTATTCAGTCATTCTCATGTTTATTACTGTTGATCAAAGTATTTGACAACTTTCAATCATTATAATGTAAATGGCAGAAATTTCTGACATACAAATACAACATTGAATGAGAAAGTACAAAATTCAATCAGAAATTAGTAATGGAATTACGGGTTACAACAAGAAGACTTATGGAAATAAACATGGAAATATTTTAACCTAGAATGTTAAACACTTTGAATATATTGGGAAGTGAGTAGTTAGAGACAATGCCCTACACAGCAGGATGGAAAACATTGCCAAATTCCTTACCTTGGAGACAAGGTCAGCCATGAGATGACGGATATCCATCAATCCTTCCTTCCATCTCTTGTCATGTCTCAGCAGGTCAATGCTCATCAGCTGTTGGACCTATCAACAGATTAGCAAAATATATAGATTTATTTTATGATTTGTTTTGTTATGTTTTTGAAGTACATTCCCAACAACCAATTTTTACAAGTATTGCAATGCCCAGCTATTTTAGTGGAGGAAGACTCTAGACTGTGTGAGTAGAACCACAGGCACACAGCATGTCAGCTGAAAGACCCTTTCACATTAAGTCCTTTATTGAAATAGGAGTGTACCCAAGCTTTCTGAGGTTAAGCAGTCAGCGAAGTTACAAACCAGTGCCTCTACCCATATGCCACTGACATCCTCTTTTGTTCTGGTGGAAGAGGTCTTAAATAGCAAAAATTTTAAGGAATTAACTTTTTGCCTTTCTTTTTTTCTTATCAAAATTTATAGATACAGACTATACAGCTAACATGAGAATCTGCACTAGTTGCTGCCAAGTCTCTTATCAAAATGTCCTTTTACATATGCATGTAAAAACTGACAGTTTGAAAGAATGAATTTATTAACATGAGAATAAATAAAAAAAACACTTAACTTTCAACTATTTTAAATGAACAGGTGACAGTTCTGAGCTGATTTCTAAGCTCAGATTTTTTTTTCTTTTCTTTCTTTTCTTCTTTTTTTTTTTGAGGGGTGGGACGTGGGGGAATGGGAAGGGGGTTAATCTAAAATAAATCCTGTAAAAAAAAGTGTACATGAATCTTCTTAATGTGCAGATTCTTGAAAAGTTACAGAGTTTGAGCTGTTAAAGAGACTTAGAAGTTATTACATGAAATTTTATGCATAGTGTTTGTTATTATAATACTTTCATTATTTGATTTTGTTATATTTTTCAATATTCCTGCAGTTATCCTACCTTCTCCATGACAGTATGATGAGACTTCCTCAGCTTCCTGTTCTCTGTAGTGAGTCTGTCAGCGGCTGCCTGGAGTTTCTTGATGTAGATCTCGAGTTCTTCAGGGTTGTCCCACGTCACCAACACTTCCTCGCCCTTTGACTTTGTGCCTGGAAACACCATGAACAGGGTCCTACTTACAGAATAATTTCTTGGTTGAGATTTTACTCAACTTTAATCATTAACTCCAATCAAACTTGTTACAGACATAATGCTATAATTCCTTATTTTTATACACCATCAATTAGTAAAGGTTGCGATAATAAGATAAAGTGAAGTTAAAATGAAGTGTCAAAGATACAATAATTGAATAATGTGCAATTAGAAATTTGAGCTTGAGCAAACTTTCAACAGCAGCAAATAAGGCAGATGCTGATCAGACAGCTCCCAGCAGTTTCTGTACATGAGGCATGGAGTGAACTTGTCGATATTGATTTTCCCCAATTAAAAGATTCATAATTTTCTCATTTCATTTCAGAATGATCATTTAATAGTAAGTGACAGGTATTCACATACTGTTCATATTATCATCTTCAACAATGATAGAAAAAAATAATTGTTTTTAAAACAAACTAAGAAAAATCATTATTATAAAGCTGATTCTGAAAATTATGCATGTGTCTCTGTGTATTTGGACTCTTTTTATAAATATTTTTTGTATAAAGTTTTGGAACAAGAAAAAAATACTTCTTTTTTAATGTCCAATTACATAGGGTGAATAGTGTAAGTGCAAAAACTTAACCAGTTTTTGGATTCTTGGCCAGTCTTTCAAATGCCTTGGCAGATTCTAACATCATGGTCTTCTGGCTTGGAATCATCTGCTGGTCAATGGTATTGTAGAAGTGGGCCACCTAAATAGTAAATAGTAAAAGATAATAATATAACATTTATGTTTATTGGGTTTATCATCCCACCAACAAATTTCAGTTCTCTTGAAGCAGATATAGTGCTGCTCCACCGTGTATTGCATGCCGTGAACACCAGGCATGATAACAAACCCAGTCACATTATCCTGATACCGGGCCAACAAGTTGTGAGCAACCCTTATATTTGTTTGAGCGTAAGCAAGGGAGCTATACCACTACTATTTTTAACGACTTTGGTATGTCGCGGCCAGGGTTTGAACTCGGAGCATGCCATACCTGGAGCTGACGCTCTACCGATTACGCTATCAGGTCCGGTGATATATAATATTACAACTTGCAATAAGAGCTTAGAAACTTCAAAGCTCATAGCTAGCTAAATATGTATTTATATAGCTTTGGCAAATAGTATAGATCTGGATCATATCTTAGTCTGGGTTTTTAACAAATGTTACCAGCTAAGGGGTTGATGTCTGGTATCATAAGTAGCCCTATTAAAACCTGCGCAAATGAAAAAGTAAACATGTAATAAAAATTAAAGATGAATAAGGAGGTGAGCCTCTCTTTTATTTGTTGATGTTAACCAAATTTTTATATTCTCCTTTATTTTTGTCTTTGCAAATATATTTCTCAAACAGCAAGGCTTATTAACTGAATGTCTTTATTCCGTGAGACAAAAAAAAAAGCTTTCTTCACTTAAATCTTATTGCAAATGCATATCTACAAAACTACATTAATGCATAGGTAAAACCACTGTATTGTCATGCAATGGATTCACCTAAACTAGATATCCACTACACCTAAAAGGGCATGAGCACAAGGGCAAAATGTAATAAATACTTGAAAAAAAAATCTTTACCATACCTGTTTTAGAATACATCCATGTCTGTAGAACTTCTGGGCTACACTTGACACATGCTGTATCTTTGCTGGGACAGCAAAGCCCAGTGCGGACAATTGTCGGACTTCCCTCATTAACGTGACCAGCCGGTCGCCATAGTTCACCACCAACTCTCCAGTCTTGTGGTCTAACTCCATAAGACGACCATTGGTCTCAAGGCTATTAGCAGTACAAGGATAAAAACACGTATTGAGATATTTTACACCAAAGAAATAAGCCAGGTACAACAGCAGGTTTAATAATAACAATAATAATAACAAATAATAACAATGATAACTTTATTTACTGAGACTACACAGTTGGATAAATCCAACCTTAACTGTGGGCCTCAAGAAGTTACAGCCATAAAATATAGTGTTTTTACAAAAACTGCATCTGATCTAAGCAGAGGTGCCATATGGTTCACTCAAGGCACCTAAATATACAAGTTAACATTCTATGTCAATTATATGTTAATTTCATATCAGACTTTACATATAGACATATCCATTCTGCTTCAATAATACATTGAACAAAATGGATGAATTTGTTTTTCTCTATTTGAAAGAATAATATGGTGTTGTTTTTTTTGTTCTGCAATATATAGGGAGATGTAACTATTAAACTGTGTTGTTGATACAGGCAGGCATGTTACAAATTTTATTTCGAAACACAGAAGACATAGTTTTATGCAGATCCAAATAATAATTCTCTACTTGAATGTTCAAAGGTCTTAAAATTACAGGCTTGCATTTCTGTGTGGTAAGGTCCCACCAAATATTTTGTTTACTTTACTTTTAATACAGGTGTTAAAATTAAAGGCTTACATTCTTGTGTGGTAAGGTCCTACCAAATATTTTTTATACTTTTAATGCTAATAAATATAATTATCATAAATTAAATTAAGAAATGGCAGTTAGTTAAAAACTTTCATTATTAGTTCATTATGCTTTACCTGAGAGGTTTCTTGTGATCATCGATCAGCGCCTGAATGTCTCGGGACCATTCGTCAAACGACTCCTGGCGCCAGTTGACCAACTCATCATGGAAGTCAGAAGCTTCTTTTCGAAACCTCTGAAAACCACTAAGGTCCTTCAGGAGGGACTCGGCTGTCTTGATGTTCTCTTCAACCTGTTCATAAATGATAAAACAGTTAGGAAACCATGTACAATATTGTGGACAAGTTGTGTTGTTTTCTCAGCATTCAAAAATGGATTGTTTCTTATACATGAATTTCAGCAGACCCAAGAAGTAATTCTTATTTGGTTCTACCGACCCTAGAACCCTTTTTTCTTTCAACTTTTTATTATTTTTCAAATAAAATAAACACAAACAGCTGCTGAATATCAAATAATAGAATATTATAAATGAAGATAAAATTCTAATGTTTGTTCACAAGCAAAATTGCAGGGTTCACTATAGTGCATTTAATCTCAGTGTTTTTAAAACCTCATCAAAATTTATTGTAGAATTTAAGAAGCTATGGCATAAAATATTCAAAGCTAGTTAAGATATTTAACCACACTTCTATATTTTAATTTATAAATGTTTTACTCATTTTAAGCTAAGAAAACTTATTTAGCAAATAATCAACCAAATGGCCGTTTTAATTATATTACTCTCTATTAGTTCTATAAAATAAGTCTTTTTTTCTCTAATTGTCAAACTTCTTGTATCAATTCTTATTATCCTAAGTGAGTTATGTACTTCAAATAAACAAACAGTTAAAATTGACATTCACATGCAGGAATTTTACAGCAAATGACCAAAAATGTGTAAAGTTAAAAAGCTTCTGAAAATAGTTAATATTTACCTTGGCTTCGAGTTGTCTCACATAGACAATGATGTTGACAAACTCTGGGAGATTCTTGCCCTTTGGCACCTTTCCACCAGTAGCATTAGCAAAGTTCTCTTGCAGCGACTTCAGATGTACTGTCAGCTGACCAAGGAGTGTCTCCCTATTGATCAATAGGGCGAAAAATGATTTGTCCATTTCATCACACCAGCATACTTATGGTCATGTTGGCGATGCCCAGCTAATTATTGGTGGAAGATCCAAGACTTATGTCTGGGAAGAACCACTTGCACACCAAAGGTTTGCTAGAAAACCTCCCTACATGAAATTTCTCATCCAAACTAGGATTCTAACAAACACAGTAGCCCTGGGCTCTCAGGGCAAAATATTAATAAAGGAGGGCCGACCTTTGACAGAAAAAGGAATTGAATATGACAATGATAATCAATGGTTAACATTTTTGTGTGTAATTAATAGCTCTATCACACATTACACTACCTCTGAAAAATAACTTTCTGCATGTGAGTGTGCACATGCGCATCTGCCTGCACACACATACATATACATAATTGTACAAGGAATTTTATTTGTACTCATGATCATGAAAAAGTCTTATAAATGCTGATGTAATATTCCATTTGTGATCTGTGTAAGCATTGCCACTCACCTTTCTGATACCATTTCCTTACTGATCCCCTCCCTCTTAATCAAGGACTTGTACCTCTGGAACTCTCTCAAAAGCTGCAAAATAAATATCAACACATAAAACCATCACTGGCAAGTATCTTGGCGCTAAACACAAAAAAACTTGTCCATACAAAGTGTTCTTCACTTTACATAGTACTGGATAGCAAAATGAAAATATTAAGTTAAAAAAGGCACATAACACTGCTAAACATTAATTTAAGTGTTACCTGCCCTTCAGAAATACCTTCTGATTTGAAAGTTAACAGTTAATCCAAATTTTAAGTGAACATAGCAATGTATTCAGAGAAATCAGTGAGTAATGGGGTACATTGGTGAAACAGAAATTGTCTCCCTTGTTAGTTAATATCCGAGGTATTCCAAAGAGTTGGTAGGTCCTTTCAGTTGGAATTCTTGGACTTAAAGACTTATTGCTTAAAATGCTACTATAAATAAATAAATAAAAAATGCACAAGGATGGTTTAATATAACTAGACTCACTTGTTGTGGGTTTCCATCCAGTGATCTAAACTGGGCCCGTAGCTTGGAGACAGTTTTCTGCTCAGCAGGGGCCATAATCCTTTCATATTGACTGACAGCTGCGGCCCACAAGGGCTGGGTGTATGGGTTGTATTGAAGGGGGTTCAGGCCCATGAAAGGGGTGAAAGCTTCATCCACACGGAGCTCCTTCTGATCAGCAGAGGTGAGCAATCGCAATTGCTGGTCATGAACAATTCTCAGGTCAAGGATCTGTGGAGAGTAATGAAGCGGATTTTGAAATAATCAATAGTAAGTTTCTCTTAATCTGTTTTAATGTTACTCTAACAGACCTAAGGGCTCATATAAATATATATACTTTATAGATTTAAATTTATGGTATTGGTATAAGTGACTGGCATGGTATTCTGATGGTGTTCAAATGATGTCAATATATTGCTGCTTTCACTATTATGTCAACAATTTGTTAAAAATAATTAAAATAACACTAAATGTTATAGGAACTTCTTTTTTGACTTAGGTGTTGAATGTAAACTTGCAATAAAAGATAGGAATGTTCAGTAAGAATTTTATCATGCATTCATATATGTAAAATGTAAAATGCAAAATTAATCCCAGTTTGCCTGCAACTAATTGTTTTTGCTAAAATTTCCTTAATCATTACATTAAAACTCTGGGTTAGCTTTGTATATTAATTACTGTGTGCTTCTGATAAGTTTTACTAAAAATATATTTTTTTAATGCTTCATACAGACTCTTTTCTGGGTATTTATTTCCCTACCTCCTCCAGTCGTGTTGCCAGCCTCTTGAGACCTTCTGGTGAGCATTTGTCTCCCTTCCATGGATGTAGGGTGAAGCGCTTCCAAAACTGCATCGTGAGAGTCTCACATGCCATCACCCATCTCTCACAGATGGAGATCCCTGATCGCAGGGCCTCCTTAATGGCGCCAAACTGACCCTCCCAGATGTTCTCCTCAGAGAGTTTCCTCTGCACATAACGTCCAAGTGATCCAGCTATGGGAATTATATACAGAATGTGGTGGTTGACACTTAATACATAACTACATCATGCAGACAAACATGCTCATAGATAAAAAAAAACTGACTAATATATACACATAGCTTTATCATATTCTTTAATTTTTCAATATGTTGCAGCAAAAAAAAAAATATGGTAATTATATCGATTTCCCGAAAATTTGGTAGAGAAACACCCTAGAAAAATGTACCTCTAACATATAGTTCTTCAACACAACCATGAGAGAAGTTACAAGTAGTGGACACTTCCACTTAGTATGGAAGCCCCAGGCTACATCATATGTGTAAAAGGATTAATGTTGACTACGACAAATAAGTAAGGAATATCTTCAAAAATGGCAGGTGTGATATAGTACACTTTTAGCAACAATATGTTAAGATTATTAAATTTGATTACAAAATGAATGAAAACTTGGGGTGGGAGATTTTGTCAACTATGGCATATTGTGGTTGGCAGATTTTGAAGAAAATGGATTTTGACTAGCTATTATAAATCAAAATCAAATTGATTCTGTGAAAGAGAATAGTAAGAACATTTTATTCTTGCGAATTTCTGAAGACAATTAAAGTTATACATGGATTTGATTTTTATCCTCAAAATAATTGTACTTAATGTCTAAATTACATTAAATGATGTCCATTATGACTGTTTGTTCGAATTGTTTCACATTAATCAAAATAATTAATTAAAAATGAATAATCATAAATCTTACAAGAGATATTTTAACTCTTCCTAATCAAACATAGATTGTACATGATTTTGAGGCACATGTAAAACTTAAGACTCCTCAGTACCTTACCACGTGGGTTTGATTCCTGGTTAGGGTAAAAATTTTCATGTGTGGACCTACTGTGCACCAGTGTTTTATCCAGGCATAGATTTGAAGTCATCTTCTACCAATAATAAGTTGGACGTTGCCAATTTAATCATAATCAAGGTAGTATTGGGACCTGTACCAGCTTTTGAAACATTTGCTCTAATTTGTCCTACAGGTTAATATACAACATTGCACAATAGCGTGTTGGAATTCCTAAGCCCAGAATGATATTAAGTATCATATATTTACCAATTGCATCCATAAGGTTGCTCATTCTCTTCTCAGGATATGGAGGCTGGCTCTGTTTCCAGACATCATCTAGCGTGTCCTGCGTAATGTCCACTATCTCAAGGGCATCTTGCAATGACATTGCATCAAGTCCTCCATAGTCCTTCGAGATGGGCTTGAACAATTCCAGGTACTGTTCTGCTGTCTCACGTTCTGCTGTTTTGCCACTTCTTGCAACATCTGACCAGTATTCAAACTCATCCACTGGGCTAAGAATACCTAAAAGATGATATATTTATACTATAATAAAGCAAAATTAATCATAATTAATAATTTGAATAAGGATACCTGGCAAGTTAATGTATTAATAAATGTGAAGTCAGTGAACAACTGGAACGATTATGCCTTAAAAATAAATTAAAGGTGCTTAAAGGTGCTAAGTCACCTTTTCAACTATCAACCAAAACATTTGTTTAATATTTTAGTTTAGTATTTAGATACATCATATAGATACAATTAGATTGGTGATGTTCAGAAATTATTGGTTCTATGAGATCCCAGAGAAATGATTGAAAGAACTACAAGGGGAAACTACAGGTCAGCTGAAAGACCTCCTTTCAAACAGGTTTTCAGCTCACCCGGTACTCAGACACAGCCTTTACATAAGAATATAGATAACAAAAATTATTACACTGACCATAGCACCAGTACAGTAAGGTCATTTGATGGAAATTAACTTTTTTTTAAATGACACAAACCTATTTTTTTTTTCAAGATGGGATAATACATACATATATTACATATTAATACTAACCAGGGGAGGGGGGTGCGTAAATGTTCTTGCTAATAATTTTTTGGTAACACTGACCCAATCGAAACATTCATACATAGCCACTTACTTCCGATGTTGTCATCTTCACCAGCCTTTCCCCTGAAGGAGGGATCTTGCTTCCTTAGAGCACTGCCCAGGCCAGCCTCTAGTTCCGCCAACAAACTTTGCAGCTTTGGATCAATGTTCTTGCTCCACTTGCCATCCTCACACAGTAGTGGGGCATACACCTATGATATAGAATTTGACACTTTCAGAATTATCTCTAAAGTTACATGTTCACAGTTGATACAATTTGCATTTTTTTTTATTAATAAATGCAAAATTTTCATGAACCACAATGAATAATGGAATTATTACCTTTGATTATTAGATTATGTGAGCAGGCTGCCCTTCAAAAGATTGTGCTGTCTTTAGGTTCAGAGAATAAAAAAAAAGTTGTAATACCTTAAACTTTATTTTATTGTTGTTAGCTCAACAATCTTGTATATATTCAAACTGCCTATGCAGTAATATATATGGCCATAAAGCTACATCAGTCATTAACAATACTATTAAGTTGACCATTATGGGTCAGAGCAGACACTGCAAGATGAAACCAATGTTGGAGGTATTAAGTGAGAAGAGTTCACTGGTGACATGTGTATCAAGTTTTACTAGATCTTGTATTTCTACTTGTAGACATACTGAATACACACATATAAAAAAGTAATAAAATACAATTTGATATTATCATCTAATTATTTTTTAGTTTATTGCGAGTTTCTTCAAGTAATAGACAGAGTTAATCTTAAATGAGGAGCTAATAACATTTAACTCCCCTTTGTCTTGTAACATCGCCAATTTTTCTCTGACCAAAGAATAGGCCACCAACAAAACAATGTATTTTATTCAGACATCATGCTTGAAGGTGACATACAAACCTTTTGCATAGCATGGTATAGAGTATTCAGGGGAGAATCCAGCATTGATGAGACAATAACATTGGACAAGAGATTGTCTGGCGTAATCACATCAGGACGGATTTTGAAGAAAACAATCACACGGTCCTTATTGTCTCCTGGCTCCACCTAGAACAACAAATAAACAAAATTAACTAATTTCAAAACATCAGATAAAATGCTGACATGTTAAATCTTCAGTAACCTGTAGCTTGCTAAGCACATATTTATAAGGCTCCCTGCTGGGAACTGTCTAATCAGGATCTGCACCATTTGTTGCTAAGTCTCCTGCAATCAAGTTTTTGACACTGTCATGAAGCTGTTAATCAATAACTAAGGATTCAGTAACAGTTATAAACGTCGTAGCTTAATAGTTAATCTTACACTGCACTCATTAAGTATCCCTTGTTGTTGTGATTCTTTTAAGTTCAAGCAATGTAGTGCTTGAAGGAAGGAGAATGAAGATAATATATTTTCTGTTTTGTTGTTAAACTTAGTAAGGGTCAATTTCATTAAACAAAAAAAAGATGCTTTGTCAATATTGACAATAAATTCATAAACTCCTTTTGAAAGAAAAGGTAAATATATTCATTTGTTATGTTTAAATATCACCCTTTCTTTAGTTATTGTAATTATTGTATACTTGAGAGAACTGGAAAATAGAAAATGATACAAAATGTATGAATTTCTCAAGATGATGGATAAAATAGTCAAAGTCTTGAAACAAAGTGGTGTTTATTTTACATTATGTTGCTTCCTTTCAAAACATCTGTATTTTGTTTTTGACTGCAATTTTGAATGTTAAATAAATTAATTTGTTCAAATACCTTGTTGGAGAAAGAAACAAGAGGTGTCCTGCTCTTGGGATCCAATCTTCCTGCCAAGACAGTGGCATTTCCATCATCAAGAAAGCTGTTTAAAGCATTGGAGTCTGTGAGATTTTTCAGACTTGGATCATTTACCGGAACAGCAAAATGATTTGCTGCTGTGGTTATAATGAAACTCTTTCTTGAGTCTCCGGACATCGTTGATGTCAGACCTAAGAAGAAAACAAGAAAAACAAATGTCATCTTGGGTTCAATACAAAGAATTATTAAGAACATTAGATACTATATGGCAATGCGATGGGTGAATGGAAGAAAAGTCTAATTATACCGTTCACATTTTACATGAGAACGTAAAAAAAAAATCTTTCTATTTTTTCAGTAGTGCACAGGAAAACCTTACTGGATCTTGACTCTTAATAAAACAAGGTTGTTGTATTAAGTAAAAGTTCATGTTTTGTCTGTGTATGTCTGGACATCAGGACTCCTGCAATTTAGGGAAGGGTAAGGCTGATGTAGACTGGTTTGAAAAGATGCTAAAACATCCTTTGAAACAAATAGTAACAGAAAATTGATGGTTCAGCATGACTCTTGCATCAGAAACTCCAAACCCAACAACAAACTTGCATTAAATTTAATCCTTCCAAGGTTAACAAATACAAACAAAATTGGGAACTTGCACCTGCTAAAGGGAATTCTACTTAAGCACTACTAAAGAATTTCTAAAGGATTTTTCTTGTGGAAGACATTCAAAAAGGCTTTGGGAAACAAGTTTTATTGCAGAAAGTAAAAGTTGTAGGACTTTTAGCTTATATTTGGTTTATCAGTAATCATACCCAGAAAATGTTCTGGTGTCATACTCTACCATTAAAAGATAAATGTCACAAATAAAACATGTTTGTAACAATATGACAAAAACAAAATAAGCCCTAATCAAACATATTTTTTATTGCAACGTTACCCCACCCACATCCAACAAACGCACAGCAGATTGTAACTAAGGTGAAAAATAAATAACAGACACGTAATTATGGAACATAATTAAACAAAACAATTGTACATATATGTATGTTACCTTTGCAAAATTGTCTTACCAGGTAACTTCGTTTATATCGTAATCAACACCAAAACAGTCTATACAATTTTCCTGAAATGCATCTGCATCTTGGAATGTAGTGCATTACAAGAAAGACTCATTCGGATTGGTTGTTGCAGACGCTATTTCACATTTGGCTGCTTCGGGTTTTTTCGTTACAAAGTTATAAAAAAAAAGTTTGTAGTAAGGGATCTTTCTATCCGAAGCGATATGTGTCGCATCTCCATTTTAACCGTTTATTTTTGCTTTAAAACACTCACAGAGTGATGTAGCTGTAGTTTATGAACATACTTAGTTTTAATTAAGTTAAGTAAGAATTTCAAAGGTATTTTTTCATTTCAATATATAACATGTATATACCTATTAATTTACTGATTTATATTGTTAACTTTATGTTGCAGAATGCACTCAAAGAAAAAAATCCTTGTTAATCTTTGTGCTATTTTATAATTCTTAGGTTTTTAATCATTTGCCTAAAATACCGTAATCTGAGATGCACCAAAAAAAAATTTCACTGGTGCGCATGCCCGAGCTCCTATTTCCGGTCAGTATTGCTTTTGCTTTTGCGTATTGTAAATTGGCGTTTTACTTATTTCCTTCCGTTCTCCCTTGCATAATCCATAACAGACACAACCAGCATAATACTTAAACAGCATTTTTGCAGTTTACCGCTAGACAATGAGCTCGCTGGAGCTGATCGCATTATATTGTCTATGTCAAATATGGTCTTGGACGGGCCCCCAAATTTTAGACTAAGTGCCAAGGTTTACGGTCAATTCGGTAAATGACCATTTCGCTAAATTTATCTTATATAGGGATTAGTTCGGTCGTTTCGGTAAAAATGTAAACATATAGTAAAATGCCTGATTGAGACGGAAAATTGGGTATGTCCACTTGTGAAATGATTTACCGAGACAGATAATTAAAGATTTATGAATTAGCTTTCGACTATGAACATATATGATCTTCAAATAGGGAAACAGGATGCACATTTTCAGAGAATTGTCCATCAAGTACCTTTGTCTTCAGCAGCATGTGCCCCATTGTATTATATGTGTTTTTTATGTGTTTTCTTTCTTTGTATATGTTTATGCAATGTTGATGTTTGTTATCATGTTTCGTGGGGTATATATGGAACATATAAATAAATGTGAACACTTTTATTCTCACTTTCTATTTTCCTTCAATAACAGTGGTATAAATAAATACCAAAATACACTTAAGTTCAAATATTAAAAATAAGGTTGAGGAAAAATATAGTTTAACAAATGCGGGGAATAACAACAATATTATATAAATATACACCACCATATTTTAAGCATTACAGTTATGATTGATCAAACATAAATAGATAAATGATTAAATTATCTGTCTCGGGCTGAGGTGTGAAAATCTTTTTACACATGGACATACCCAATTCTGAATCATGTATTATACTATATGTTTACCTATTTACCGAAACTACCAGACTAATCGCTATATAAGATCAATTAACCAAAATGGTCATTTACCGAAGTGACCGGCACCCAGTGCCAAAACTACTCTTGCTAAGCACGAATATTTTAAGGGTTACATGAACAGTGTGTCATGGGACACCCACATTGATCGTATAACAAAAAAAAGCAAACAGTACTCTGGGCTTCTTGAGGAGAAATATCAAAGTACACTCTGAACAGTTGAAATCTTCTGCTTACAAAGTTCTTGTATGGCCGCAACTTGAATACTGCTCCTCTGTCTGGTCACCTCTCACTGATGCCCTCATAACACAAAGTGAATCTGTATAACACAGAGCCGCCCTGTGGGCAAAACATGACTATGACCAAACATAAGGCATAACAAAAATGCTACAATCCCTAAAATGGCGAACACTAGATCAGACACATAGATGATATACTCTCTCTGATGTATAAAATCACCCACAACGTTATAGCTATTCCAGTCCAAGATTATCTGATCCCTTTGACAAGACAGTAACGCCACTACCACGTTTCTGCATATAGATTAATAAATGCTTCCTCTGACTATTATAAATTCTTCTTCTTCCCCCGCACTGTTGTCCACTGGAATAGTTTACCACCAGTTATCCCAGCTTGTAATACCCTGCTGCAATACAGTCAGGCAGTCTGTCAGATTGAACCTATCTCATCTTTAGCAATATGCAACATCTTTTATTTTATTCTTAATCTTTGTTTCTGTTAAATATGTTTAAATTCTTTTATCTTGTACAGTTCTTCAAACTTTCTCTGCAGCTTAATGCGCAAATGTCTAGGTTCCCATCAGGGGTTTGACATTATTGTAAGATAAAGATAGATAGAACCAGATCAGCCAAGTCCCATAGGATAACAACACAATTTGCTTTGAGTCCTTAATAATATTGCTTAAAAACTTGATATTGCTTAAAAACTTGATACACAACATTTAATTACAAATAACAAATTTACTATGTGTTATTAACAAAGGGGGTTAAGGGCTGTGGATTTCATTTGTAATTAATTTATTGGCATAGCTGTATATCCACACTTTTAACCTACATACATATGCTGATACAAGGTGACTCACATTGGTAGAATTTCCAAAGAGCACCATATACCTTAGTGTTCCTACTAAGCGTCCTAGTGGAGTGCGGTTATTAAAGTCTTGAAGAACAATTCTAAATCAATTCTCTACAGTATTAGTGTATATAGTACACAAATGTTACTTGATCCAACATTTAAACTTAATCGCCATCATGTGCCACAAAGTACATCATTAACACTTCTTCTGTCTAACTATTTTTTAAATTTTAGTGTATAGTATGTGAGGAACTTCAGAATGATGAGGCTCAGATGGAATGAACGACTGGTGTAAAACATGTTGTTTGTTTTTGGTGACTTTCTTCTTACCTATTTATTTTCAATAAAAACAAAAACATGATCATAAATGTGCAAATTAATGCATCACCAACACTGCATATCTTTTTTAAAGAACTTTTTTGTTAATTTATTGCATGTACATATAAATTATGTTTTATACATGTTCTTTTTTTAAATACACAATGTCAATATGTATTTGGCTCTTAAAGTCACTAAGGTAACTGGGGACTTACTATAACAGAATAACCTAAAAATATGATCCAATGTCCATTGGCTTTCAAGGTAATTTGGGAGGGTCAGTTTTTTTTGGTGGCAGTATTGCATAAGAAAGCTTTTGTTTAGTGTCAGCAGGCTTTAGTTTTAGTAAGGCAACTGGACTGGTTAGCCTTGCATTTTTTGTAACACTTTTTGAAATTATTTGTTTTATACTATTGACTGCTCGTATAATTATTTTACGATATGATACATATTGCTAGGTGAGACAAAACTGTTACACATGTAATAATGCCATTTGTTAATGTCAGGTGTGAATTCAATAGACATCCAATGGCACAACACTTTAGTCACTTGAGCTGCTAGATTGATTGTTTGGCTATATTTTTTTCCTTTATGTTACTTTGTAAGTTTAGACAAAAAACTGCAAGGCTTATTGCATTTATTAATAAAAAATAAAATCAAAATGCCATGTTTACAAAGGCAAAACATCAGGCATCCTCGAAACCCACGGCAAATATTCTGTTATCACCACATACATATACCATGGGTTACTTGGCAACTTTAAAAACTTATGCTATATATATACTATATGCATGAAGCATTTGATTGGCTCCATGTCTTAAATGGCATGTAAATTCACCCAACGAAATGATTACTATGTGTAAACAATTTATTTTTTATTTATTTTTTTTATTTATTTATTTTGGGGGGGGGGGGGGGGCGTTACGGCACAATGACCTGTTAAGTGTTGGTTTTCCGTAAAACCAAAATAAAAAAAAAAATAAAAAACAGGCGTCACAGGAGTGCAGCCATCTTGACGCTGACAGATAGATTTTTTAACTTCAATTAAAGAGTGGTGTCCATGCTATGCACATTTTCATTGG
Organism: Sinonovacula constricta; assembly: GCA_007844125.1. Lineage (NCBI taxonomy): Eukaryota > Metazoa > Mollusca > Bivalvia > Cardiida > Solecurtidae > Sinonovacula > Sinonovacula constricta. The sequence goes on from CM017558.1 coordinate 34,235,871, forward strand.
GCTACTGGTTGCTATGAATATTCGTAAAAGTAAACTTTTACTTGCCTGATATTCCATGGCCACCATGAATCAGTGTGGAATGAGTGAATGTACATCAGGGAGAGTGCTGAAATGAGCCTGACTTTAATCATTGTATTTTTCTCAAATTAAAGGTTAAACCAAGGGTAGATTTAACCAGGAGAAGTTGACTACCCGACACACTGGATACAGATAATAAGCTCCCTGGCTATCTTTTCAGGCTTAATTCTCTGGTAAGATTTATGATTATTTGAAAATTAATGTTAATATTAAAATATATAATTGGATGCAAACAACTTTTTTGTTAAAATTCAGCTGTTCTACAACTGCAGATCTTTTTCTGATAATTTTAATAAAGAACAAATGTGCTTTATTACTACTACTGATACATATCTCCTTACCGTATACCTGGATAAAATAAAGTTCTGGTCTGTTCACACACAAAAAAATGTCAACAAATTGAATTGTGTTTTTGGTTAGGTATGAAGAGGATTGCAAAGTGACAAGTTATAGTAATCAATGGGGACATGATATTTTGACCAAATGACTATCCAAGCCCTCTTTATTTGTTTAGTTTATTAAGATTGGCGAGTGACCTAATCTGTTTCAGCTATTAATGGATAACTGATTCTTTGGCCACACATTGTCAACCTTTCTTTGAATGTCCAGCATTTGACTCAATGATCATGTTTTCGATGCTTTCATTTATGGTGAAATAAATAGTTGAATATATTTATGCACTATTTGCTGTTTTAAATGTGATGCAAAGAGCTACATTTGTTTCTTCTCAAGCATTAGAACCTCTTTAAAAGAAAAAAAAAATATCAGTTAATGTTTGTTTCTGTAGTTAACCAGTTCTCTTTTCATCAGATAATAAAACTTTATATCTTCAAAGCATATAAAGGCCATACTTATATATATATATATATATATATATATATATATATATATATGAAGCACTTTCCATTTTTTCTTTTTTCTCAAACACAATATATGTGTCATCATACTAACTGAATAATTAAAATGACACAATAATTACATGTGCAGACTCTTCGCGACGGATCGCAGCCCCTCTACCCTGGCCCCAGTGATCAATTTTCTGCGGATGAAATGCCGATAAGAAGAAAAAGAAGTTCTCCAACAATGGATGACCCCAGAACAAAGAAGCCAAGATACAACCAGTAAGATCTGAGGCATACCAGTGCCCATAACCATGGTACAGCTTTCTCGCTTACACTCACCTTATCAGAATAGTTCCACAACTGTTTGGCTGGCGTCACAAGCATGGTGCTGTATTATGTCAGATGTTCGTTATGTGCACTGCGGTTTAACGTCAATGGTTCCTTTTATGCTTTCACAGAGATTTCATGTCAGACACTCATAATATGCTTTCACAATAAGCTTTCATGTAAGGCGTTCATGATATCCTTTCACAATGCAGTTTCTTGTCATGTGATGATGACATGCTTTCACATTGTGGGTTTATGTCAGGTGTTCATTACATGTTTTCATAATGTGGTTTTATGTCGGAAGCTTATGAAATGCTTTTACAATGCCTTTTTATGTTAGGTGCTCCTTGTTGCTCTGACAATGCAGTTTCATGTCAGGTGCTAGTGATATACCTTTGCAAGGTGGGTTTTTGTCAGGTGTTCAAGACATGCTTTCACAATGTGGTTTCATGTCTTGTGCTCATGACATACTTTCACGATGCAGGTTTATGTAAGGTGTTATTACATGCTTTTACAATGCAGTTTTATGCCAGGTTTTCTTTACATGCTTTCACAATTCTTTTTTTTTTCCATATCATGTGCTCATGACATGCTTTCACAATGAGGGTTTATGACAGGTGCTCAAAACATGTTTCACAATGCGGATTCATGTCTTGTGATCATGACATGCTTTCATAAGGCAGGTTTAAATCAGGTGTTTTTTATCTGCCTTTAGATCTTTACAGCTATCAAAATGCAGTTATATGTCAGGTGTTTATCACCTGATTTCACTATGGGGGTTTCATGTCCTCCTAATGACATGCTTTCACAATGCAGGTTTCTGTCAGGTACTCGTGACATGCTTTCACAATGCAGGTTTCTGTCAGGTACTCGTGACATGCTTTCACAATGCAGGTGCTCATGACATGCTTTCACAATGTTGGTTTCTGTTAGGTGCTCATGACATGCTTTCACAATGTGGGTTTCTGTTAGGTGCTCATGACATGATTTCATAATGCTGGTGCTCGTGACATGCTTTCACAATGTGGGTTTCTGTCAGGTGCTCATGACATGCTTTCATAATGTGGGCTTTTGTAAGGTGCTTATGACATGCTTTCTCAATGTGGGTTTCTGTCAGGTGCTCATGACATGCTTTCACAATGCAGGTTTACTAAGGTGCTCGTGAATGCTTTCATAATGCAGGTGCTCATGACATGCTTTCACAATGTGGGTTTCTGTCAGGTGCTCATGACATGCTTTCATAATGCAGGTTTACTAAGGTGCTTGTGAATGCTTACATAATGCAGGTGCTCATGACATGCTTTCACAATGTGGGTTTTTGTCAGGTGCTCATGACATGCTTTCACAATGCAGGTTTACTAAGGTGCTCATGAATGCTTTCACAATGCAGGTTTAGTCAGGTGCTCATGAATGCTTTCATAATGCAGGTGCCCATGACATGCTTTCATAATGTGGGCTTTTGTCAGGTGCTCATGACATGCTTTCACAATGCAGGTTTAGTCAGGTGCTCATGACATGCTTTCACAATGCAGGTTTACTAAGGTTCTCAGGAATGCTTTCATTATGCAGGTGCTCATGACATGATTTCACAATGCAGGTTTACTAAGGTTCTCAGGAATGCTTTCATAATGCAGGTGCTCATGACATGATTTCACAATGCAGGTTTACTAAGGTTCTCAGGAATGCTTTCACAATGCAGGTTTACTAAGGTTCTCAGGAATGCTTTCATAATGCAGGTTTACTAAGGTTCTCAGGAATGCTTTCATAATGCAGGTTTACTAAGGTTCTCAGGAATGCTTTCATAATGCAGGTGCTCATGACATGATTTCACAATGCAGGTTTACTAAGGTTCTCAGGAATGCTTTCACAATGCAGGTTTACTAAGGTTCTCAGGAATGCTTTCACAATGCAGGTTTACTAAGGTTCTCAGGAATGCTTTCATAATGCAGGTTTACTAAGGTTCTCAGGAATGCTTTCATAATGCAGGTGCTCATGACATGATTTCACAATGCAGGTTTACTAAGGTTCTCAGGAATGCTTTCATAATGCAGGTGCTCATGACATGATTTCACAATGCAGGTTTACTAAGGTTCTCAGGAATGCTTTCATAATGCAGGCGCTCATGACATGCTTTCACAATGCAGGTTTACTAAGGTTCTCAGGAATGCTTTCATAATGCAGGTGCTCATGACATGATTTCACAATGCAGGTTTACTAAGGTTCTCAGGAATGCTTTCATAATGCAGGTGCTCATGACATGCTTTCATAATGCAGGTTTACTAAGGTTCTCAGGAATGCTTTCATAATGCAGGTGCTCATGACATGCTTTCATAATGCAGGTTTACTAAGGTTCTCAGGAATGCTTTCATAATGCAGGTGCTCATGACATGCTTTCATAATGAAGGCAGCAATTTATCTGCTTCAGGTAGGACTCACTGCATCTAAGTGACTGACAGGTTGTTAGAACATGAGACAGCATAATGATTTATTTATGACCTATTGTTTTTTACGTTTATATTGTATGCTAACACTGAAACACAATATTAGTTTAGCCTAGAAAAACAGACTTAAACAACTTGGCACAGTTTCAGGTTAAATTTATATTTTTTTCCTTTGTATTTTGATTAAAATAAGCAAATGTTTATTGTACCCCAATGAATACTGAAGTATATTATCTCTGATCAATAGATTCTATGTGAACATGCTGGCCTTCAAAGGCTTGTTTTGTTTTCATATTGGAAGAATTAAAGGCGTTATGACGCTTTTCATCTAAGTTACCATTAAGCTCAACCACCCATATGTCTGAACTGTGCATGCAGCAGTAAACATCATGTGTATACGCTGTCAGTAATAATATGCTGACTAGCTTGAGAGTGATGCAATAATTTAAATAAATATGAAGTGAATATGTGGTTTAAAAAATTCTTAAATATGCAAAACTGTAACCACCTGATAATACCACTTGTCAAAGTGTCAAAAGTGAATGCATAAGGGTAAAAAAATCTGATCCTTTTATTTTAAATGAAAGACTTGCTTGTATATTTTTTTATGTAATTATTTGTTTATTTTTTATTTATTTTTTAAAGTTAAATTTCTGATTTTCAGTTATACAAGTACAAAGTTTTGACAATACAGTAATTGGTAGAGAAGCCTGTTCATAACAAATTGTGTAGTAAATGAAAACATTATATAAAGATATGTTGTTAATGGATTGGTATTGTATAAAATAATATTTTGCTAACAAAGATTACAGAATCAGATTGATTTGTTTTACATTCATGTACCATTATGATTAGACCTCTTTATAAAAAAAAATTGGCATAATAGTGTATAGTCAGTCTCTATTATTTACTATAATAGGTGTCATATATATATATTTAAATTCTAGAGCCTTTGGTATAGTAATACAATTTACATTTGTAGAAAAACAAAAAATAAATAAATAATGATAATAATAAAAAGATCCAAGACACTTTTGTACACACACATTCAATATGTGTTAATTGTAAGATGTAGTATTTTCATATTCATTCCAGTGAGAGAAAAAAAGTTAAATTTTGTCAAATTAAGATAAATATTTATCTGTTTCAATTTTTACTTGAAGCATACTTATGTTTACTGGTAGTCAAAACAGTGAACATGTATATTGAAACAGTCTATAAAAAGTTATTTCTATAAGATGAGTAAGAATAAAATCTTGTCAAGATCAATGTTGCAGTAATCGATGAACCGAACGAAACATTAAAATCTTTTGAACAAAAAGACAAAATACATGTAGATTATTTACTTTGATCGCAAGTATTTGTACGTTAGGTTATATCTAAGATTGAAGGTGTTTTCCTGTTGGCATTTTTGTTTTGTTTCTATTTTTAGATCAAGAAGAGGTCAAAGTTCAACAGCCGAGTCTTTCAGTGCTAAACAGTGTATTGCTTGGTTTCATGAATATACAGGTAAGACTGTTTGTTTATCATATTAAAGATGGTATCCGACAGTTAGCTCATGTCAAATGCATGTAACAAAATCTTACCTCTTGTTTAGGTGATTAGAGCATAATTTCTGTATAAAGCCATACTTCCATTGAAGGAAATATGCATAAAGTTATACTTCCATTGAAGTTAATATGCATAAAGTCATATTCCTATTGAAGTAAATATGCATAGTCATCTTCCCATTGAAGTTAATGTGCATAAAGTCATACTTCCATTGATGTAAATATGTATAAAGTCATATTCCCAGTGACGTAAATATGCATAAAGTTATACTTCCACTGAAGTAAATATGTATAAGTCATACTTCCATTGAAGTAAATATGTATAAAGTCATACTTCCATTTAAGTTAATATGCATAAAGCTATATTCCCATTGATGTAAATATGCATAGTCATATTTCCATTGAAGTAAATATGCATTAAGTTACACTTCCATTGAAGTTAATTTGTATAAAGTTTGTTCTTCCATCGGGAGGTCGCGGGTTCGAACCCCGGCCGGGTCTAACCAAAGACTTTAAAGTTGGTAGTAGTGGCTTCCCTCCTAACGCTCGGGGCTAAGGGGACAGCATTACGCCTGACTCGTCGGTGTCAGTATAATGGACCGGCCGGGTTCAGTCCCTGGGCACCTCATAAGTGCCCCTGTGCTATAATGATAGAAATGTCGCTGCGCAGTATCGGCAAAAATGCCGGCTAATCCCTAATCCCTCTTCCATTGAAGTAAATATGAGCTTGAGCACTTCCACAATTATAAGCCAGTAAACTACTTAAATACTTATTCTTTCCTAATCTACAAGCACGCTGAGAGTGAGGGCATTTATGCTAAACGTTGATAGTTATGTCAGAGTGAATTATCTGTATGATGATATAACATGGTCTTAAAAGTAAGAGGTCACATGGTTTGATAAGCTTAAAAAATAGCTTACTGTGTGGTGTGTCTCAACCAGGAAATGCACGTTTGTACACTTTTCACATAGATGTAGGACATTTACCTGACCTGGTATCGCAATCGGTAGAGCGCCGGCTCCAGGTACGGGAGGCCCTGGGTTCAGTTGCGGTCTGCGACATACCAAAGTTGTTAAAAATGGTAGTGGTATAGCTCTTTTGCGAGCGCTCAAGCAAAAATAAGGGAGTTCCACCACTGGTTGGCCCGGTGTCAGGATAATGTGACTGGGTGTGGTATCATGCCAGGTGTTCCCAACATGCTATCCACAGTGAAGGCAGCACTATATCTGCTTTAAGTGGACACCGTCTCCAGATAACTGAAATACAGTTGGTGGGACGATAAACCCACTAAACTAAACTAAACATTTCCGGGAAAATTTCAGGTTACAAAAATTTAATTTATTGCTTGCTATAAAAATTTGGTCTGAATTTTGAGATACCACCTTTTATATGGTTCCTTAAGGATATTTTAAAATCTATTGTTGGTTTTATATTTAGTGTGTTAATTAAAATAAATGAATACAAATGTCTCAAAATTAATAGCCCTTTACCAAATATTTAACTTTTACTTATTAAACTTAAAAAAAAAATCTAGGGTAAATGTCAGCATGTTTGTATATTCTTTTCTTTCTTTTATGTAATTAATTATTTTCAAAGTTTTTTAATTTAAGGAAAAAATAATTTGGACATTAACTAGCTCTTTGGGTCATATATTTATAAGTTACATAAACTAACTGTTACTCTTACCAGATACTTTGGATCATATATTCATAAGTTATATACACTATCTGTAAGCCTTTCCTGAAACTTAAAATTTTATTTTAAAATTTTATTTCTATTTTATTGTTTCAGGGCCCGATGAGGACGTTCTAGGGCCAGAAGGAATGGAGAAGTTCTGTGAAGACATTGGAGTGGAACCTGAAAATGTAATACTCCTTTTAGCAAGTCCACCGTTTGCTTGCTTGAGGCACCTTTTAGGGAGGGGCATGTATAAATCGGGAAATTGGTGTTTCCAGCAAGTAGAACGATAAGTGAATTTTAAATTTCAAACTATGGAAAGTTAAAAGGGACTGCAAAAACCATAAGATCTGCCTGTTTGATGATTTTGGTTAGTCAGAGCATTGCCTTATCACTTTGCTAGGAGCTTTGTACAATTTGCAATAAAGAATGTTGTGAATTAACAGGACGTGCAAAATGTATAGGACTGCCGATTTTTTTCAGGAAAAATCACAATAACTGCAGGACCGCTTCTCTGGTGGGCAAAACACTAATTGAATACTCGCATTTATTTCTCCCTCCAAAAAAAGATAAAAGCTTAAAATATGGACTCGTCTTTGTGAAAGACTACCTGTAAAGCATAATTATTAAAAGAAAAACAAAAGACAATGGTGATGTGAAGATCAGTGCAGACCAACCATAAATCATATTTCCAGCTTTTACCTTATGAACCTAAAATGCATTCAGCAATTACCTCTTATTAAGGTTTATTATGTTTTTTAAGTCATTCTAAATCTCACTCTCTTCCACTCTCAGTTCATTACATTTACCTCTGTCACAGGCTCAGACTTAGACCATGTGAACTTGTATGATGTCAGGTTTTATTCTCTGTTAAGAATTTGAAAAAGAAGTTTACAGTCAACTACATACTAAGTTTGTATATGCGGAATTAAGATGAATCATTTAAATTTCAAAATCAAATGATGTAAGTTTGTTATTCATTTAGTTTTTGAATCTATGTTTATGTTTTAGATATATGATGTTCTTGTTAATATATGCATTCTTATATGCCTTGCATAAATAGTACAGAAAATAATTCCTCTGTTTTTGCTACTTTGTTAAAGTTTTCAGATTGTAACAAAATGTACTTAATTTAAACACCAAGTGAACAATATGCAGAAACCTCCAACAACAGAATAAACCTCTTTATCTTTGTGACGGCTGGAATGTTCATGCTCATGGTTCTGAGCATATTTTAGAGTAATGAATGATAACTCTGTGTAGGAGGATGAGTAACTCTAGCAAGCACATTGCTTTAATAACTGAGCCAATAAGTTGTTACATGCCTGTTTCATGTAGATTTATTATGCATTGCAACTAGTCTTGATATAATTTATATTTCAACATAACCTTAAGTGTGATTTTGACAAGTTTTGACTCAGTCAGGCGCAAAGACTGGTAATGGAGAAGTCAATCTCTATTGTTTTCCTCAGTCTTATGTGCCATGACCTTTTTGCTTTGTATTGTTTTGATTACATTGTTTGACAGAATTAAGCATGACTTTAAACTAATATGACTAAAAAATTGACATGAACAGAAGTTGATTATGATAATAAATTCAATGATAAAACATGAAATATTATGAAACATACCTGTTAAACAATTTGTTATATTTTTCATTTCAGATTGTTATGTTATCTCTTGCCTACAAATTAGATGCCAAATCCATGGGGTTTTTCACCATGGCAGAATGGCTAAAAGGAATGACGGAATTGCAGTAAGTAAACAATATCCCTTTCTATATATATTCTCACCCAATGAGAGATTGCAAACTTTTAATCATCTACGCTAACGGTTCCCAAGAGATAATGATGGTGTTGGAAATCACTCCAAATTTTGATGTTTATCATCACTGCCAAGTAAACAAAAGTGATCTGACTAATGATCCATCATTGACTGATATTCTAAGTGCAACAGATTATCACTTGCACTGAGAAATAGGTTTAGAAAATTGTTGAAACATGTGTCTTTGTCATTGAGTTAAATCTTTTTACTATGTATTTTATTTATTATTCGTTTTAGAATTTTCTGGTAGATTTATTGACTTATATAGGCTAAAGCTTCAACATCTACATAGTTGACAGCACCACATAATATGTTGATCATAGTGATGAGTAGCATTATTTAGCAGAGTTTGGTACAAACAGTTAGGCACACTGCTCCTTACTACGTCGGTATCGGTCCCAAACAGTTGAGAATACTCTGCAGATCTTTCAGCTGACGAGTGGTAGTGGACAAGAGGTTCAGCACGGACATTTGCCTTGGGTCTTTGGCTTTCACATTTAGAAGACAAAATCAATGTCAAAGATTAATTACTAACCCTTATTATGATGCATTTGTTCATAAACAAGTTAAACTCATCTGCTCACAACTCTGGATTAAGACTTGGTGGCCATTGGCTGATCTGTATTAATACTTGGCGGCTGCTAGCGGATCTTGATTAAGACTTGGTGGCTGTTGGATAATCTGGAATAATACTTGGCGGCTGCTAGCGGATCTAGATTAAGAACTGGTGGCCGTTGAAAAATCTGGAATAATACTTGGTAGCTGCTAGCGGATCTTGATTAAGATTTGGTGGCTGTTAGATAATCTGGAATAATACTTGGCGGCTGCTGGCTGATCTTGATTAAGACTTGGTGGCAGTTGGCTGATATGGATTAATACTTGGCGGCTGCTGGCTGATCTGGATTAAGACTTTGTCCGCTGCTGGCTGATCTGGATGTAGACTGTTTTCCTAAGCTTTATCTGTATGTGATTAGCAGGTTTGTAGATAAATTTGTAGATCATATTTTTTATGGTATTCTATCTCTTAAATCTTGCAGGGCAGACAGTATAAGCAAAGTCCAACACAAGCTTGATTACCTCAGATCCCTACTAGATGACCCAGTTCAGTTTAAAAACATCTACAGATATGCATTTGACTTCGCAAGGGTAAGTTTACCTGCTGCCATGATAGCAGCATTTTTTAAAAGCTGGAGTTTAAAAGCATAGAGGAGAGTAATATTAATTTCTCATTTGTTTTAAGTTTTAATTTTTAGTAAAAAGAAGTATGTTTTTAGTGTTATATTCGTAAAAAGTATATGGATGGTTCTGCTACTATCAATTCATTGAAAAGAAGTTCCGGCAGAATGGAGCGGTTAGGGTCACTGACTTGGAACTCCTCAGCCCCTCACCGCATGGTTGCTAGTCCCAGTCTGGACCAGAAACTAAAGCATAGGTAGGTTTTCCAGCTAACCTGTGGTGCACTGGTGGTTCTACCCAGACATAAGTCTTCCTTCACCAATAACTAGCTGGACATCACCAATATGACCATAACTGTGTTATGTAAGAAACAGCAATGTAAGAAGAAAAAAAGTTCTCTCATAACATTTTTAGAACACGTAAGTAGTGTCCATAACAAAGGGTAAGACTCGCAGGCATGCAACTTTTTACGTTCAAGCCCAAGTCCTGGTTAAAACTAAGGTATGCATGGTTTTCCATCAGAACTTCTGTGCCACAGTAGTTTAAACCAGACATTAGTTTGGGGTCTCATTCTACCAATTAAAGCTTGACATCCTCGTATTACATCACTGTGATTTATTGAAAAAAGAGAATGTTTATATTTCAGTCATTGTAGGAGCAAAATGAGAGTCAGACATTTTTTTGTGTGTTGTTTGAAGAGGTCAAAGTAGATTTTGGTTGCTATCTTTCTTATAATTGTAGAATTATGGCCCCTCCTTGGAATAATTTAAACCAACAGGCAAGGACAATCATGTCGCTGGGACACTTTTTCTCGGACAATCATGTCACTGGGACACTTTTTCTCATTGTATTAAAAAGAACCTTGATATTCAGATGCTTGTCACATAAGCAGTGTATTTGAACAAAAGTTGTAACTGCATTTATTGATGAGAAGATTTAGGAAATGTCCTACGTTCAGGTATTGGTTTTCCAAAGTATGAGTATGACTAACAAGTATGAGCATTGGGAAGTTGCTTTAATTCATTTTGAGTGTTTAAAAGTTAGCATTATTACGAAGGTCTTTGTCAGAATGCAGCCCATTTGAAACCATCCAAAGAGTTTGTTTTTTTCAGTTTTCACCTTGTTTCAATGTTGTGCATTCCATTTTGTAGGATAAGGAGCAGCGGAGTATGGATATAGATACAGCCAAAGCCATGTTGGCTCTACTACTGGGGAAGAAATGGTCATTGTTTGGCTCTTTTCACCAATATCTGGATGTAAGGTTATATGTCTGTCTGTAGCTGTTACTAAAAACCAAGATATAAAGTTCTTTAAAATAAGTTATAACACAATATATATATATATACATTTTATTTATTTAAGTTATATCAAATGGATTGTTTGTTTGAGTATTCTATAGTTTTGGTGTGTGATAGTTTTGATTGCAAGTTCTTTCGTGCTCCTCCAGTTCAGTTCAGGTTTAACAAATCAAGAATTTTTTTATTCCAATTCCACATACTAAATATGATTTCAGATTAAACGTTTATATTTAAAAAAATGAATTCGGCTTCACATTTCAAATGTACCGGTAAAATAGAAATGGCTTCAAGATGAATTATAATATTTGATTTAAATGTCAGTTTATAATTTATTCCATGTATGTTTAAATATACAATGTTATTGTTTACATTTGTATACTCATCTGCCATGTGTAGAAAGTACAGAAAAGAACTCCATAGTTATTGCTAAATGATCCAGGTAGTCTCAAGTTTTCAGACCCAAAATAAATTGCCTTTATTTGCAAACACCAAATGTACAATAGGAAATTCCTCTTAAGGTGATATCCAACAGTTTTCCTATATCTAATACATGTAACAGTATCTTAACCTTGTTCTAGGATATTTGGCCATACTTGCTGCATAAACTTGTACATTAGTTTAAGTCAAGGCTGTTTATAACACTAACTTATTAACTGAACAATTTGTGAAGTTAGTTTCTTTAAATCTCCATTCTTTCTAAATCTGTAAGTAAGCATGATGGGGTTTTCAATCCAAAATAAACATCAACATCAGAGTTTCTTACCTAAATGAGTATGTAACATGATTTCAAAAGTAAGTGGTCACCTTTCTGGCAGTTTGGCTAGAATGGGAACTACATTTTTTAACAAAAAGCTGGGTGTTATGCTTTACTGTTCACTTGGATGTGGGGCAGCAATAAACAGCTTTACGCATAATCTTTTCAGGTAACAAAAAGTTTTTGGTGGCATGAGAGAGAAAAACAATGGCCCCAAACTGATGGATACTACTTTAAATTAATACACCATTTAAATCTTTGCCAAGAATCTTTACATTCATGACATTGAGCCTCTTGTCAAATCACCATTACCATCTTGACATACATATTAGCGTGTACTGCTTTTACTAGTAAGAAGTGTATAAGGGGACATGTAGGATTCAGTTAATTTTAATACATCTTTGAGTTTATACATGTATCAGCTTATTGCTCCAAATGTACATTCAGTTGATGCTTATGTAGCAATGTATCAAATTAACACATAAAAACATTTTTAATGCTCAGATATACATGTATATTATTGCATTTTGAATTAAAAATTGAATTTACTTTTTTTTAGCTTAATGTTGTAGTTAGTGTTAAAGCCATAATAATGGCAGGCACATAATTTTTACCTTATCTGTAACAGTTAAGGGTCTATTGATACTGTTTTAGTCAGTCTTTTGTGCCAGATATCTTTGTTTTCAGGGTTGCCCTGTTTGAATGGTTAAGAGTCAATGGTGATATTGTCGACGTCCAGCTACTTATTGGCAGAAGAAGACCCCCAGACTTACCTGGGTAGAACCACTAGTGCATTGCTGGTTGGCTGGAAAATCTCTCCACATAAAAGGTTCTTGCCATGAGTGGGACTCGAACCCACGAGATGAGTGGCCATGTAATAAAAGTCAGCAATCTGAACAGCTCTGCCAAGGGGGCCCCCTTACCATTATAACCGTTATTGTGTTCTTTTGATATGAAAAATACAACTTCCTGTTTTCAGCTGTTTTGTACAAATTGCGTGTTTTTTCCAAAGATATAATGGCTTTAATGTTTTTTGTTTTTTTTTCAGCAATCTAAATACAAAGTTATAAACAAGGACCAATGGTGCAACATTCTAGAGTTCAGCCGCAGTATAGCCCCTGATTTAAGCAACTATGATGAGGATGGAGCTTGTAAGTACACTTATCTATCCTTTCCTTCATTAGGAAACTATAAATATCCTCACCCTCATCTTCTTCATTATCATAAACTTCTTCTTATTACATAATTACGTCATCACTTCTCAGCCCCTTGCTGCATGGCTTCCTTCCCCAATCAAGGCAAGAATTCCGATATGTTTTGATCTTCAAGTTGACCTGCAGTGTGATGGTGGTTCTACCCAGACATTTATCTCCTCAATCTTTCTGCTAATTTTAACTATTGCCAGTATGACCATGACTAAGTCTGTGATATAACAAAAAAACATCAACGTTATTACCAGCCTTATATTCATTGTTATGTTTACCATCTTCACACTCAACCTGAGAACCATTAACAATGTCCCTGTTATAATAACCATCTTGATGATACTATCCACTAACAAGTATCAAAATAAAACCTTAGCCATTTAGCAGTCTTCACAAAAGAAATATAAAAACACCGGACCTTCGGTCCACCAAGCTTGCAATATCTACTGGACCAAATTTTACCGGATCATTATAATTTTGTCATTGTGACATTAAGGGTTGGAAAACTAACCGAGATATTACAGGTGGTTGTGTTCAGTAAAAGTCTGTAAAGCCTTGTTTAGATTAGTTTTGTATACATTTTCATAATAATTCAGAATTTTGAAAAGGATGTGGCTGAAAATTCTGGTGGACTGTCGGTCCATTAAATTAAAATTTAATGGACGGACAGAGATTTTGGTGGATTTGGTCCATGGTCCACTGGGTTTTGCTGAAGGCTGATTTAGCAAGGCTCAGTCAGATGAAATTTATCTCCACAGAGAATAATGATTAGCTCTTTCTTTGTATTAACTTCTAACATTTGTAATCCCTTGTTTCTTTAAAAAGCTTAATTTGAGTTGAATTTTTGGCAGTACATTTAAAGAGATCAGATCTTGCTTCTGATCTGCATTGTGTCAGTGGTCTTATCTTGATGGTTGCTGGGTTCTTTCTAGCAATAATACTAATAACAGGATTTTGATAAATTACTGTTATTGTAAAGATAAATATAAATGGAAAAATAAACAACTTTATATTAACCTTACATTCTAATTATTTGAAAATCACCTTAAAAAAAAGACAACTGCAGTCAGGAATTAAAGCTCCTGCCTCTTAATTATCAGTTAAGCCGCATGTCAATTTTTTATGGTAATTTTATCTCTGCTTATAAATTTGCTTCTTTATAATGCTCCATTAATAATTTATCTCCCTTATTTGAAAATCAGCATGAAAAAAACCCCACCTGGTGTAGCCTTGAATCCAGGAGTAGGTTTTGAATTTTTAATTGTTATAAATTATTCACCTATTTCCAAATTATAAAAGAAGCCAAATGGCAATTCTAATAGTGAAGTTTGGAGATGTAATACCCTATTGGAGCATTCTGAATACTCACTTTCTGTTTCTGTAGTTACTTTTTCTTCTTGCAGGGCCAGTTTTATTAGACGAGTTTGTAGATTGGCATAAAGAACAGAGGTCTATGGCAACCTGATATGGACTTCAACCCAAGAACGTTCCCAAGGGAGCTAAGTCTGAGAACAAAACTGTTCATCAAGGGAGATAATTAGCCATAAATTCTGTGAACTTGTGATACGATGTCTTTCCAATTGTTCATGTTGGTGCCAGTACAATGTATATTTATCTCCATTAACTCTTAAGCTGCTATATTAGTTAATAATTGTATTCTAAGTGTTAATGATTTGTTTAAACATGGTTACAAGAGATATGTAGTGAATAAACAGCAAAATTTTATTTGCTATTTTAACTATTTAAGTCATGAACAAAGGGCTTAGAGAGAGAAAGCATTTTACCACAGCTGGGAATGGAGACAATCTCATTATCTTTCTTAGTGAGACAAAAAGACCATTTTGTGGCACATTGTGATTTAATCTCACTTATTTCTATCACATTATTAAAATCCAAAAATGTGCTATAACTTATATTATTTCTCCTTTTTGTTAATAGTTTAAAAGTGTATATTATCATATTTATGCATGTACAGTTCACCAATAGTCACAGAAAATGGTGGTCGTGTGTTTAGCTTATATCATTGTAACATACCATTATAATGGGTACTCAGCTATTAAATCATTCGTTCTTCTTCGTGTAGTTTTGCTCTTTGTGAAACTGTATGGATATCATGGTCATACGTAACATGTCATAGATTTGTTTGTATTTATATAACAATTTCACCATTTAGAATAGAGATGAAGGTTGCAAAATAATCCCTTATTTGTCTGTTAAAATTAGTTTTTGGAATACAATATGTGTGCCAAAAATGAAAGAAAATGAATATCTGGATTTTGATTTAAAAAAAAAAAAAAGAGTAAGTTACTGGTTATGTTTAGACAAACAAGTTTCAGTAAAACAAAACAAAAAAGGAAGAAAACAAATTGCTATTGTAGAGAAAATGAATTCTTTATTTCAGACTATATCATAAGAAATATATTTCAAATCTGGGCTTTCTCTTATCATGATATTATATGTTATCACCAATTCTTTCAATGTAGAAAATTAAAAAAGGTTTCCGTTTCTCATAACTGCAGTTTGCTGTTGGAACTTGAAATGAGAATTCAACCAAACATTTTTCAAGTTTTGTAGTAATGTGTGTCTTGCCTCTTATTATCTGGGGTTTACATACAAAAATTGTGTGAAAACCCTTGTGCAGTCTCTTTAAAATAGACAGGGGCATCCAGGGTCAAGTGGAAACCACTTGATACTTGTATGCCTAGCTGACCTGCGATGGGGCGCCCGCAGTGTAGTGGTAGAGTCATGTTTTTAACTCCTCTGACTGCTTAGCCTCTCCCTGCGTGGGTTCGAGTCGTGGCGAAGGACTTAATGTGAGGTCTTCCAGCTGGCTTGCGGTTTACCTGTGGTTCTACTCAGACATGTATCTGAGGTCTTCCTCCACCAAAAAGCTGGACATTGCTATAATGGTCATAAATGGTTGCTGCAATGTATTTCAAAAACAAAACTGACCTGTGATGCATCACTGGCATTACTCGGACATTTGTCTGGATCTCCCTCCACCAAAAATTCCTGGACATCATAAATAATTGCATAATTGCATCACTTTGGTGTACTTCAAGAACAAAAGTAAAGCATAAAAATGTGTGAACAATGATACCAGCTTCAGTAGATAAGTTAACAAACATTTAGTAATAATTAAAGTCGTCTTTAGTTATTTGAAGTACTTAAATAACAAGCTAAAGAGTTGAAGTTTGATAGAATGATTTTCTTGTCATTTTTTGTCTATTATTGAAGTTTGACTCTTTTTCAATCCATATTTAATTTTTGTCGAGTTGGTAGTTTTTATGTGTTACCAAATTGTGTATATTATTGACTAACCACAGAATAGTCTAAGTGGTTTACTTTTTTGTACCAATTTACCTTTCATTTATATGCAAGCAAGGTAATACATACCACAACTGATGCTGTATTCTGATAAAAACTATCTAGTGGTAATTCTTATAAACAATTTAAGATTTATTACTACTGCACTTGTGCACATGTATAAATATTTAAAGATAACCTAGAGCTTTCATCAAATTACTCCGACTTTTTATTAAATTTTGTTTCTTTTGTATTGTACCTAAAGTATGTAGTAATATCAGCTTATATAAATACTATTTCTTTAGCAGTGTTAACAACAGCCTACTTATCTGCATATGCAGTTATATACGTGATGCGTGTCAGACTGGACCTGGTAGCGCAGTCAGTAGAGCATTGGCTTCAGATACGGGAGGCCCCTGGTTTCAAACCCAGGCCGCGACATACCAAAGTCGTGAAAAATAGTAGTGGTAGCTCCCTTGCTAACACTCAAGCAAATATAAGGGTAGTTCCACGACTGGTTGGACCGGTGTCAGGATAATGTGACTGGGTGTGGTATCCTGCCAGGTGTTTGCAGCATGCGATACACAGTGAAGGCAGCACTATCTCTGCTTCGAGTGGACACCGTTTCCAGGTAACTGAATCCTGTTGGTGGGAAGATAAACTTAACAGGCGATAAACGTGTGTAAGTCGGTCATAATGCAAAATTTCATACGTAAAATACAGATCTCCTTGTGGTTTTATTTCATGTACCCACTCAAAAGATTATTTAACTTTGTATCCAAGATGTGTCATAGTTGGAATAGCTATGAACACTTAACTTGTAATAAAAAATGTTTTAATCTGTATTAATACTTTAACATCCAATGTTAATTATGTTTTGTAATTGTTCTTTTATTACTTAACATGTGTCGGGTAACATGTTCCAGTAATAGTGTACTGAAGGTTATAATGTTAAAAGAAGTGAATAAGAAAATGTTTGTCATAAAACTGTACACCTAGAAAAATCTTGTTTTGAATCTCTGATGAGAGATATCTATTGTTTTATGTGTTAGTCGGAAAAAAAAGGCATCATATTATGATGCAGCAGTCTGAAAGGCTAACTGAATCAGAAAATGTAAAGTGTTTGTGGTTAAATTCCATTCTTACTATATATGATAAGTTACCAACTGTAAATGATAAAGTGTTTTAGGTTAAGTATCTATTGAACTAGCTGTAATTGCTGAAGGGTTGTTATTTAATGTCATTGGTACTAGCTGTAATTTATAAACTGTTTTTTAAATATTATCTGTATTACTTGTTAACACTAAAGTGTTTTTGGTTAAAATCATTTAAATTTTCATTCAACCCATTCTGAGGTCAAAGAATTCTCATTTTTATTCTGATACCAATGTAACTTAATGAATATTGTGTGAATGTAAAGTTTAGTTTATATCAAACTGGTGACACACTCAGTAAAAGTGCATTAAGTATTTTGACGACTTAAGGTCAAGTTAGCAAACTTTCTGTTGAACATATATATATATATATATATATATATATGAATTTTTTTCTGAATATAAACAAATTTCAAATGTTTTGTTGCCTGTTAAAGTAGATTTATATGTCTCTAATGTTTGAATGGGGTGCTATATGGCAATTTTCAGATTGTATATCTGGTCTTGGTGAATTTTTGAATTCATCAACCACTAAGTTTTTTTTTAAATAAAACAAAGCATTAGGTCTGTGGTTATGTGGGGAAAAAAATGGTATAACTAAATTTTAAAGAAACAATTAAATTTAACTTGCTCACACATATAAGTATTAAAAGCTCACATAGAGTTTTTATCCTATATTTTAGACATAAGTTTTTGGCAATATAATTTTTTTTAAGGAAAACAAGTTTTTAAACTTAATTCCTTTTAAATTGTACAGAAAGTTTGCAATTATGATGAAGTCCTAGAAGACTGAATTTCCTTGAAAATTGTGACAAGGATGCTTTTTTCTTTTTTTCGAAGGCCTAGCAAAAACAAAGCATTTTAAAGAAAAAAATGCCTATATGGTTTGCAGTAATCAATGATATTTTAAACTGTAGTCAATGAGACATCACACAACATATTGAAGCAGTCGGGAGACATATTTTTATTACAATTTGTGCGTGAAATATGAAAGTCTTTGTTATGACTTGATTTTTCCCGTGTATTTTTGTACATAAGTTTTACAAGAAAACTGGGTTCAAACTGTGTCCAAAGCCACTTTAATCAATGTTATGGTTTGTTTTCAAGCATGATTTTTTTTATTTATGCTCATTTTGATTGCGGTATTAATATGTTAGTGTGTTGTATGCATCCACTGAGGATGTACACATGATGTATTGCATTATTGAAGTAAATTGGGATCAATGAAATGATCTTAACTATATTATTATTGTGTTTTTTGTGTGTTTGTTAATTGAAGAAATGTCATATATCATTTTAATCATCAAACAATATTTATTTTATGAAACTACACATTTACCAGCTGCAAATATTGCAACAGCCTGTTCTTATCAACTGTGTGATGTAACATACAATACATTAAATAAGCCATTGAAAACTTGTCCATATATAGGTTTTGTTTTATTTATTTATATGGCCCTTTTAATAGGGATAACTCATGTTTGAAAAAAACACATACACTATTTTCAAAGATAAAAACACAGTGAATTGGCTTTTTGAAACTTAACAGCTGGAAATAATTCACTTATAAAGCTTTCTTACTTATTTGGTGATTATTTAAATATTAGATATATAATTATCAAAAACAGGTCACATTGTGTTGCAAGACAAATTCAAACAAAGGAAGAAAACAGTGCTCTAAGGATATGACATCATGTTTAAAAATGTCATTGTGAACAGAGAGTTAAAATCAATGCAAGAGGCATGTAGCTGAATATAGTAGAAGTCGGTTACATTTATTTTAAAATTAGGGATGGGGGAGTATTTAATGTAGGAATTGGTATGTGGCAATCCATAACTGATGTTCTGTTTTATGTTGACAACTGCTTTGAACATTGGCCTGTAACTGGGCTTACTTCTCTGCATCTCTGCGTAGGATCAAGTCATAGCTGGGGCGGAGGACTTAATGTGGGATGATTGTCTAAATGACCAACGGCGCCCCTGTGGTTCTACCCAGACATTAATCCGGTGTCTTCTTCCACCAAAAGAGCTGAATGTCACCATAATGTCCAAAACTGTGTGGCAGTGATATGTTTTAAAAGCAAAGTTTATACAAACATATAAATAGTCATATTTTATTAAATAATGTTTAAATTAAGGTAACTTTTGCAATTATCTTGAGTTGAGACTGCCTGTAGTATACCTTTAAATAATAGTTACAAAAAATAAATGATAATTACAGGTAATTATAGTAGTTGTGATAATAATTACAAAAATATTTATTATATTTATGGTTAATTTAAGCAATAATTACAAATTAATAATTACAGGTATTTATGGTAGTTAGCAATAATTACAAATTAATATTTACAGGTATTTATGGTAGTTACATATTACAAATTATATGTATTTATGGTAGTGAGCAATAATTATACATTAATAATAACATGTATTTATGGTAGTTAGCAATAATTACAAATTAATAATAAAGGTATTAAAGGTAGTGAGAAATAATGACTGATAATTACATTTAGTTATGGTAGTTAGCAATAATTACCAATTTATAATTACAGGTATTTAAGGTAGTTAGTAACAATTACAAATTAATAATTACATGTATTTATGGTAGTTAGCAATAATTACAAATTATAATAATTACAAATAATAAAGGTATTTAAGGTAGTGAGAAATAATGACTGATAATTACATTTAGTTATGGTAGTTAGCAATAATTACTAATTTATAATTACAGGTATTTAAGGTAGTTAGTAATAATTACAAATTAATAATTACATGTATTTATGGTAGTGAGAAATAATTGCAAATAAATAATTACAGGTATTTATGGTAGTTAGCAAAATTGACCAATTATTACAGGTATTTATGGTAGTTAGCAAAATTGACCAATTATTACAGGTATTTATGGTAGTTAGCAAAATTGACCAATTATTACAGGTATTTATGGTAGTTATTACTACAGAGTTGCACGAACATTGTTATTGTGTAGTCTCCCTTTAGTTGTTCTACACCCATCAAAAAGTTGATGATTCGAAACGTTTTAATAAAATAAACTTTAACCCACATCTTGGTAAGCACTATCCATATGGTGTGGCTAAGTAATCATTCCAGCCATTACACGGCTGGGAGCTAGGCAATAACTAAAAGTTTAGAAAGACGTTTTACGTTTCAAATTATTTAATATAATTGGTCTATGGCTATAAGGCTGGCAATATTTCAAATGCTTCATGTAAAATTTATAGGGAGAATAAATATTGTATATTACTTAAAACAGCCTAAATACACTAGTACACGCCTTATGTTTGCTTTTTATCTAAGAAAATGACCTGTCAGAGAATGAATTTTAGAAAATCGGTTGTACAGAACGCAGAAAGTTTATAACATTTAATAACCTATTCACTATTTGGTAAAACTTTGAAGATCATAATTAAACGATAGTCAAAACAAAAATTGTATACAACCAAATGTTTTATCTCTAACTCACATTCACAAAACAAGCAAATCAATATTTAGATAAACAATTTCCATTTTCTCAATCATATAAACTGTTCATTATTGCATTATAAGACATTAAGGTGTTTGGTTCAAGCCTTGGTCCCGGATGTGAGTGAGAGCATGTCGGCCTTGGCGGCATTCTCTGTGATGACCATCTTCCAGTTCTCCAGACAGAGCTCTGTACCATCCATCAGCGGCTTTGTCTCTGGGATCAGACACATCAGCGTAGAGAACAACGGCTTGCAGATGAAGTTGATGAATCCGATCTAGTTAATAATACAACGAAAGTTAAAACGGCGTCATTGGGTATTGTTTGATCTTTTCACTATATAACACGTACGCGCGCGCGCGCGCGCACACACACACACACACACACAAGAAAGACCATGGTTGTTCGCAGAGTTATCGTTACTATCACATACCGCTTCAATAGTTTCACGGCCCATCGTCGGAAACCTATCTTCACTCATAACGATCTGCTTCAACGTCGTATAGTTTTATTTACCATCGCCTTCCGCCATTAAGCATACGGCCAGCAGTTCGCTCTGCTTTATGGTGGCCGTAGGATATTAGGCTGGTAAAAAGTTCATTTTCATGAATATTCATTACAACCAATGGTCCAATGATATAGCGCGTTACATGGACGCTACTCTTCAACTGAAGTTAAAAACTGGCTGTCAATGTCAAGATTGCCGCACTAACCTGCGACGCCGGTTGCTTACAAATTTTAGGGCGGCTGCCATCTTGAAATATTTAAACGAATGGAGATGGAACGAATCATTTCATTGGCTGAATTTCCATGCCTTTTTGGACACGGAGCTAATCAAATCTTCATGCATATATTTATGAGAACGAAGTTTTTCTGGCCAGGTAGACTACCGTAAATGTATGTACCGGTAAAGAAACATTTACCATGGGTTCCATTCTTGACACAAGTAAGATAAAGACATCTTTTATGTTTTTGAGGATCATGTATATTGTACACTTAATGTTTAAATAAAAAACGAACATTTTGTTTTGGTATGAAATCTTTATATAACTTCATGCAGTAATGACTGCGGAATTATTTTCTGTACTTTTTGCAAATTTCAACTGTAACATTGTGTATGTCAAACATCTACATAGATGTAAAAACTAAATGTATTACTTTCTGGCATCGTTTAACAATATTATACTCCATCATTTTCCACGTATATTTCACAAATTTAGTTTGTAACCGATTTAAAAGCTTTCCATTTTAGCATTGAGAATAAATAATTACAGGACATATATACTAAAGAACCAAAGTCAACTGGTCTTTTGGTGCCCGTTATTATTATTTATATACTATTTTTGCCCAATACTGAACAGTCTTCATTGTTGTCTGATACATTGACTTGTAATTGCAAGCTGCACTGTTTCCCCCACACACACTTCTTTTCACAGATAGCTCTCACTAAGACATTGCCAAAAACAGCTTCAACATTATGCGAAAAGGTTGCGCGAAATCCCAAAGAAAGAAACTAAGTATGAATGTCCTACAACATAGCACAACGAAATTTTCCATAGGAAACTCAATCATGGGAACTTTTTTAATCAGGCACTCATTATTGTTTTGTTGTTGTTTTTGACCGCATCAGATTTTTTAAACATAAAATGTAGAAAAACAGACAAAAAGTATACGATCATAAATCGATGTCTACCTGCTGGTTGGGAATGTCATCTTTCTTGCCACGGTCCATCATTGGTATTGGGGTTATCCCCCGCTTTTTCTCCTCGTCTCCCTAATTACAAAATAATCACAACAAGAATAATACTAACCAAGTGCATGGCAAATATTTGTCGGATGCGTTTCTTTGACTTTTTTTTCTTTTTGTTGATTTTTTATTTGTTTTGTTTTTTGTAAAAAAAATATACTTTTAAATAGATTGTTTATATTTGCGAAATGCATGTGCTTATTCTGGTTTAAGTATGAGCAATTGACAGATATAAACAATATACATGAATAGCCTCCGTCATAAATAGACACAAACTTGCATATCAAATATTCCATGCTCAATTTTTCTCGGATACCTTGTAAAATGAATGACGATGGTGTTGTGTTGAAAGAAATATCATGGATGGTCCAAATCCTTGACGCAGCAGAGAACTTGACAAATAGCACGCATGTCAAGGTTTTTTCCACCACAGTTTTAGTCACGGTATTTACTCTATTTCCGGAAAAAATTATACATGACAACGAATGCCGATATAAATTTCAACGACCATTATGATTTATTATAAGCAAACACACACACGCATGCACGCACGCACGCACACACACACACACACACTATACTGTTTGTGTTTGCTACGGTGATTTCTTCGTGTTGTTTGCTACATTGATCTTTTCGTATATGCTAGATGTACTGTTTACCTCAGACAACTGCTCTTTTTATATTAAAATACTCATTAAAACAATTCCGAACAGTTGCGAATTGCTGTTATTGCCTGCTACCTTACTTCTTTTTCCATTCACAGATCTTTCTAGAGCGGGGCCAATCACAATGTCTCGTTCCTCTTGCGGTATGTTAAATTTTGCATACTGCATAGCCATTATAATAATTAATAACAAAACTGTTTAAATAAAAATTGGGCAAAATTTATGTCTCAATCAACCAACCTGCTTATAGAACTCATCGTAGATGTAGGAAACGGTTCGAGGCTGTGTCTCCCAGGGTTTGGGGACAGCGCACAGGTCTGCTGCGGTCATCATGAGGGTTTGTAGACTCTTCCGGTGCTCCGGGTCTCGGGAGTCGAATGTGTCTGTCTCGATCAGCTTGGCCAATCGCTTCTGATTCGGGAAATACGAAGCGAGGTCCGTAGCCAGGATGTTGGTTCTATGGTATGGCAAGGTTGGAAGATTAATGTATGCGATTAGAAAGCCGTTTTCTTAGAAAACTAACACCTAATGATAAAACAGTGAAGTATGGCACGCGAGCTTCATCGTATGATATACTTATACTAAATGTTACAGTCCACCCGGGTGTCCAGTGTTTTTTTTGTTTTTGGATGTTTAATATACCAATAAAGCTAGTCCATTACGAGTTCAGCGTCTATTATGAGATAAAGGACACCCCAGATTCAAAGCATGTCTATTAACATTATATCTTCAATTTGGAAAAAACAATATACACCGTAACTTATTATGGACGGGATGGTTTTTGTCCAGGTAGAAAAAGTAAAGGGGAGTGTTTTTATCCGCATTGGAAAGGTGATTGGATTTTTTTTTAAATATTGTATTTCTTATTTTCTTTAGTCCGGGAAGAATGTGGCGGCAGTGCGTTTGTCCGGTCCTTTCAAAATGCTGTACGGTTTTATCCGGAAGGGGTTTTGTTCCGTGACAAGTCACCTGCTTTATATCGAAGACGAATTTATCCTGCTCAGCGGCCAGCAAAGAAAATACTGTATGCCAATTCGTTGTTTTTAAGTCTAAGCATTTCTATTATATATATATATTTGATGCCATTTCAATCTGTCTCTGTCTGTCAGTCGTCTGTCTGTCTGTCTGTCTCTGTCTGTCTGTCTGTGTGTGTGTGTGTCTCTCTCTCTCTCTCTCTCTCTCTCTCTCTCTCTCTCTCTCTCTCTCTCTCTCTCTATATATATATATATATATATATATATATATATATATATATATATATATATATATATATATATATATATATATATATTAAAATTTACATCCCTAAACACTTTAAATCCACACGTTTGTCACCAACCTGATCATCTCGAGAACGGACTTATGCTGGTCAGCGGTAAGGAATGAGAATATATCGTTGCCTTCTGCATGCAGGATGGTTATTGTCTGCTTATAGTGATGCTGTTCCATGGTTGACGTTGAATATAAAGCCGCTAGAGGAAGCTTCAGCTTTTTAAAGAAGTCATTATTGTAGCCCCTAAAATAAAAGAAAGCGAAGATGTGATACAGCTTTCAATATAATAATTATTTCGTGGGTGGTATTTTTCGTAGATTCGTGGATAGAGTTAAACTGACATAACCAACAACAAGTGAATGTATTTACGCCCAAAGTAGAATTATTTTCATCAGTATTCAGTCTAAGTTATTTAAAGAGAAGATATAAAGCATATTTTTAAGTAAAAAAAATCCACAATGTGGTACATTTAATGTGAATAAAAGCACCTGGCGACTTTCTAAATGCGTCTTTATACTTTCAAAGTAATCGCTGGATGTTATTTGAGAAAAAAGTCCATACTGTACTCCAAAATTCGACTTGACATCATGTAACCCTACTTTTGGAAAAAATAAATTTCTCCAATTTAATAATATTTGCAAATGTAAAATAGTTATGTAACATAA
Source organism: Sinonovacula constricta (assembly GCA_007844125.1). NCBI lineage: Eukaryota > Metazoa > Mollusca > Bivalvia > Cardiida > Solecurtidae > Sinonovacula > Sinonovacula constricta. Next base: position 34,261,335 of record CM017558.1, read on the forward strand.
AAAACATGCTTGCATAGGCTTGCATAGGCTGCCGGCGTTATTGGAAACAAATATTCGTATGTGTGATTAGGATATAGACTGGCTGTTCATCGGTTTGTACTAGACTTGATTTGATTCTCGCGAAGTCTACCGACTTTATTAAATTTGACTTAATTATCAGACATACCTGTGGTCCAAATCATGACAAATCCCGCCGATGATCAGTCCCATCTTTTCCAGGTCCGAAAAATAAACTGTATTCTGCTTCAGCATGTACCAAAGACAATGTGCCACGTGAAAACCATGCTGCCAATTGTGATATTTTACGGGACGGTAATTCTTACGCACCGTCAGAACAAAGTTGCACAACTTGGGCAATTCAAATGTCTGTTGGCCAAAAGTATCCGTTATCATGAGAATAAACAATTGAGGCAAAATTGCGTCGTAGTCATAGCAACAGAATTCGAAGGAAAAGAAATTGGCCGGAACTTTTTCGTTTGGAAGGAAAGGAGCCTCCAGAAGTTGTGTCGCTTCCTCTTCCGAGCTTGTGAAGTGGAATCTCAGAACTTCCATAGCAACCTGGGATTGACAAAAATAAACGTGGTATTTAACGCAAACAATATTTTTTTGTGTTTCTAAATACATGTTACAGCACTAACTATTTACTTGTGCATTTTAGTAGACATTTTCTGCATATTTGAAATAAGCGGTTGTACTAAGACATAAACTCTTTGTTGCAAAATTTCTTTGACTTTTTGGGGAAATCCAGCGATACGCTATATAACCTTAGATTGGTGCTAACAAGCTGATAGCAACCGATAAGAAAATTTTTGAGCACCTAGCGAGGGTATTATACGGAAAAGGTGTACACATGTATATTATTGTACCAAAAGCATTAAGTAAATACAGCAGACACAAAAAGGTGTCTTATTTCTGTGGACTGACCTTGTATTTAGTTTGTTGGTGGGTAAGCAGATTGTAAATACTTGAGTAGTGGAGAGCCAGCGCACAGTAGACAGCGAACATCTTAAAGGCCGAAACGTCCTCCTCTGTGAAGTGGTCAGCACCCAGTCTGATGATCAATATAATATTGCATGGCGTTTGTATTTCATTGTACTGAATAGTGTTGTTTTAAGTAACGTTTAATATATTTAAAAAAAACACACCACTAACATGCTGGCAATATTTATCCTCAGACCGGAGCCAGTTTATCTCCGGATCTCTTTACCGCTTTATCATTTCTGCATGACATACGTTTTTGTTATTGTTGTTCATAATTTTGTTGTTATGACAAAAACAGAATACACAATACAATATTGTTATTGAATTTGTACAAGGCTTCTGTGCCATTATGCCTGTTAGCATATGGTACAGACAATAGAATGTGAGTCTCCTGACTCCTGAATGTTGTTTTGTATGTTAAATTATACTTAAGAATAACAACATGAATGCTTTCAATGGTATGCTTACAATAAAACAGTTACAAATTTTAAAGGTGACAGTCTGAATCAACAGTTTTTATTCATACAACTAAGTAAGTTATTCTTACCTGAAATGAACTCGAGGCATGCTGTTTATTAGTACATAAATGTGAAAAGTAAAGCATAACACCCCACTTGTAAGTACAGACATGTATTTCTTATCCGAACCACGCTGCACAGTTAGCTATTTTTAAACTAAGTAAAACACTTGACCACTTACTTTTGATATCACGTTACACGATCATCCAGGTAATCAATTCTGACGTCGATATTTATTTTTAGCCGAAATCCCCATCCTGCTTATTTATAGATTTGGAAATAGTGGACATTTAGCGCCATATATATCACGATTTGTACTGCCTTACAATTGAGGTGATGTTATAAACAGCCTTTACTTAAATTAAAGTTTAAATTCATGCAGTATACACAACACCCCAGAACACGGATAAGATGGCGTTGCATGTATTTAATATAGGCAAACTTTAGGATTCCCCTTTAAATAAATCAATGGTATTTAAAGCATGTGTTCTATATAACATGAACAAGATGGCCTATTACAAAATTATCAATCGGAACACCTCGGATAATTCACGAATCATCTCTCGGATGTATGTAGGTAGTCGGATCACCTCGGCTATTTCCCTAAATGGGACTTCTTTTGTTCCGGACGTCAAAACAAAGATGGCAGCTTGGATGACAGCTTGTAAAACTTCAACTTGTGGCTGCTTCAAATTTAAATCAACCAAGTTTAATTTACCCAACGAAGCAAAGAAAAAGCTTTCTAACCACGCCATTGTTTATGTTCTGTTCTTAAGCATATTCTTACGACTTCCGGCGGGCAAAACAATCGTGATTTCTGTAAGTGTCATTGCACCAGATACATCCGACAGATGATTGTCTCGTGAACGGAATTACCCGAGGAGTTCAGATCGACAAAGTTATTTTGATGCTCTGCTTTGTTTATGCCAAGCAGCGGATATCCTGATTTATTACTAAAGTAAGAATGACATTTTCACTGTGAAACTAACACGCTCTACGAACTACTTACTGAATACACCATTCAAGCATCATGTCAAACCAATTGGTTATGGTATAGATTTACTAGTATTTTCAGAAGATCATATTTTAACAAGTTGGTATTAGAAAATTACTACAGAAAAGCCATAAGTTAATCTAAATTCCATCTTTTCTTTTTTTAAATCGAGGACAAAAATGGCAGCCCCCTGTATGTTTCTTGAAAGCAAATCCATATGTTAATCTAAATTCCATCTTTCTTTTTTAAATCGAGGACAAAAATGGCAGCTCCCTGTATGTTTCTTGAAAGCAAACATAACTTGATCTTATACTACTAATCTACGATACTTCTGTACCTTAAGACCTTCCACATTTCCAAATATTTGATTATGTTACATTTAAATATTGCTTAAATGTGTGTGTGTACATGTATATGTATTTTATTTGATATAAATACATTGATTATTAAAGAGCTACTTTCAGAATAAATAGATTGCAATTAAACTTTAAGTGCAAGGTAATAACAAAACGTGATTTAATTTAAAATATGTTTTTGCTCTATTGTCGTATTCAAGTTCAGGGCTTAAAATAAACACTTATATAAATATATATTTGAATTTGAAAACTGAAGTTCATTTGACGCCTAAGGAAATTATGCTGTGATATTTGCGAAATCTGCAAACGAGTCCAAACGAATTCCTCATTTTCCAGTAGAAAAAGAAGAATGTGCAATCAATGTTGATCGAGAATTATGAAGTTCTTCGAAGAATAGAGTTAAATGAAGTGATCAGCATGATTACATGCCACTGTGTCAACACAAGGCATTAATGGCCTATGTGAATCCCCTCAAAAATTTAAGTAAACAGACTACTTTTGAACATTGCTGGCAATGAAACGCCCTTCACACAACGGCGATGTCTGCCTGTACAATAAACACGTATCACGCTATCTTAACGTTTTTGTGAAAAAATAAATTATAATTGTATCTTTTTTGTAAACACGGGACTATTTTAAAATGCGGAAGCACAAATCTCGAAAATTGGCCAATTGTGAAGTTGCGTCATACTAGAGGTGACTAAGGACATTGTCCAAATACAGAATAAACGACATGCAGCCTTTACCTGTGGGATGGGATGGGATTTGCCGGCATTTTTGCCGATACTGTGCAGTGACATTTCTATCATTATAGCACAGGGGCACTTATGAGGTTCCCAGGTACTGAACCCGGCCGGTCCATTATACTGACACCGACGAGTCAGGCGTAATGTTGTCCCCTTAGCCCCGAGGGTTACGAGGGAAGCCACTTCTACCAACTTTAAAGTCTTTGGTTTGACCCGGCCGGGGTTTGAACCCACAACCTCCCGATCCGCAAGCCGACGCTCTACCACATGAGCTATTGCGGCCGGTGCCTTTACCTGTTAATCATCTGTACCACTCCAAGGACGCCATTCTTGCCACTGATGGGCATGCAGAGGATGTTTTTGGTCTTGTAGCCTGTCTTCATGTCAATCTCCGGGTTGAAGCGGTCGTCCTTGTAGGCGTCCACGATGTTAACGATCTGAACATACCAGAACAAGTGGTCAAACACCTTGTCTTTAAACGATTCACGTTGCTTTAAACGAAATGAAGTTGCTTTTAGTATTGCGAATTTCAAAAAATTGTTCTACCACATGGCATAATGACATTATTGAAAACATCACCTCATCAAGGAGATGTTGTTACTATTATGAAATGACCTTCATTGAAACAGTATGACTATTGGTAACGAGGTGGGGCTTTCGGTTACATTATATAGTACATGATATAGTCTTCAATGAGACAGTGAGGTTTTCAAAGAAACAGTGTGGCTTTCAACGATACGATGAGACTTCAAATGAAGCATTGTGGCTTTCAAGTACACAGCGTGGCTTTTAAGGAAACAGTGACTTTCAATGTGACAGTATGGCTATCATGGAAAACCGTATGACTTTCAGTGAACCAACATGACTTTCCATAAACCATCTTTGCTTTCAAGGAACCAGTTTTGCTTTCTCCTTCAACGAAACATCGAGGCTCTTAACGCAGTAGTATTGCTTTCAATGAAAAGGTGTAAGTTTCAACGAAACAATTTGGCTTTTCCAACGTGTTACTTTGAATGTAACATAGTGGCTTTGGATAAAACCATGTTACTTTCAGTGAAACCGTGTGGCCTTCAACAAAACGGTATGGCTTTATAGAGACTTGTCTGCCGTTCTGTAATCGAGATTTTTTTCCGAATTTTTATAGAATTTGTTTTGCCTTTAGCAAAAAAAAATAAATAAAAAACCTTAAGCAGTTCATCACAAACCCATTTGTTAAAACATAATTCGACATTTTTTGTTCAATTAATGGATATTAATTCATGACGTTAACAATTGCTGTAACACTTTATTGTGAAGTGGTTTAATGCTGTATATGTCAGAATCTAAAGTAATTTAAGTAAATTTTATTGATCCGATCTTTTTAATATCTGAGTTCTCAAATATTTCTTCCATTTTCACAGGTAACGAATATTTGCTTAAAATACATTTTATTTTTCAGAATAAAATGTCGTTTAACCTTACCTGTCCGGTTTTGGCCACGAAGCCTGCAATGCCTTTGTCCTGATCGAATCGGATCTGAGACTTTTTGGTAAACAGTGGGGCGCCAGATTCAGTTTTCAGGCCTTCGTCAAAGTAGTCCGCAAAAAGTTCCTTCCTAGATTAGAGACGCTATATTAGTGACTGTCAGAGAAAATGGAAGAATAAAGGAACGTTAGACTGTGTTTCTTATTATTGGCTTCTTAAATATAAAAATGATTTCATTCTTTCATGCCGTGTATGTGAAAAGGCGAGACTCTTCATATATGATACAATTTACTAGTGCGTTGAATTGTTTTAAAGGATTCGGAAAATTGAAATGTGTCAACACCTGGGCCTTATCTTGATGGCATATTGGGAGGTTAAGGGGTTGATGGGAAGGGTAGTGAGTTGGGTGGGTCTTCTCGGTTGGACACAGCCTCAGGCTGCAGTGGCATTAGGCAAAAGGTGAAGTATGGGGACTACGAGTCATTTGCCGACTTATTGTAGTACAGTAAGCCCACGTGTGTCAAATGTGACTAATTGTTTTATCACTCTTCCCGCTGTGATAACACAACATATCTTTATTGACTTAAATTACAATTTCTCATCAACACAATAAACGAAAATGTATCATGTGACTAATTTTAAATGCTTAATATATAATAGTATTTTCACTATCCGACGAGGATAATAACATATATTCACGAATGATTACAGATATGTTTAGGAAATGCTTAACAAACATATGGAGGCAATATGTACAGTAAATGTACTCACTGGTTTTCCCAGCATGATGTTAACTTGGGGAGGGATTTTATTATAAAATGCCATTTCAATGCCTTTAAATCAATATAATTACGGATCATTGTTCTCCTTACCTGTCTTCATCGACGAGGAAGAGCGCGCACCTATCGGCCGACACAAGGTCCTTTGTGAACATCATGATGTTGGTGACAAGGTTGTCGATGTTGCCCATATCGTCAAACATCACCTTTGTGGTCTCTAGCAGGTAGTTGTTCAGGCTAGTCTGCATCTGTAGCAACTGGTTAATTAAAAGTAGAGAATGTTAAAGGTGGAATCAGAAAGTATACCTATATCTGATATATGTAACATCTTACCCTAGTTTTGGGAACTGTGCAGAATTGGTTTATAAACTAATATTTTAGTAAATGTAAAGGCCGTTTATAGCATTACCTCAATTGTAAGACATGACAAATTGTGAAATATACATGCATCACACATTGAATGTCCATTATTTCATCTCAGAAAGATTGTTGTTGGCTCAAAAAATGTTGGTTGTCACCATGTTGGTTGTCTCCTCAAAAAATGTTGTCACCTCAAAAAATATTGTTGTCACCTAAAAAATCTCAAAAATGCTGTTGTCACCCCAAACTTAAAAAATGTGTTGTCACCTCAAACATTGTTGTTACCTCAAAAATCCCTCCAAAAGTTGTTGTCACCACCAAATGCTGTTGTTATATCAAATATGCTGTTGTCAGCTCAAAAATGCTGTTGTCAGCTCAAAAACGGCTAGGAACACCAATGGTTTATTGTAAACTTTGAAAGAATAATAATTTACTTTCTTTTGTCTTGCTATGTATGAAACTCCACATCAAAAATTAGTTCTTCTTTTCGCGAACAAATAATGGAAATATATTAAGGCCCATTTGCAACAACCATTCTTAAGCCTAAGCCATGACTTAAGCAAAAGTCACAAATTTCATACTAACAAAAACATAAGCTTATTTATGAAGTTTAAATATGATTTTATGCTGAAAGTAGCAAAGTTTAAGTGCAAAAATACAGGCATGTAGCTAAATACATAATGAAGATATTGTGGATTGAAATCCATTTCTTGAGAAATTCTTACTTAAGAATGGTCGGTGAATTCGGGCTTAAGGCTTATATCTTGAGACTTAATGGTAAATAGTGCAGATCCTGGCCAGACCGTACTCAGGTATATGCTATAGGTTAATATGGATTTACATTTTACATACTTTACATACTTTATAAATTTATTGTTTAAACAATTACATGGGAAACACCGGACACGTACTGATCTAAGTCAAAACTATTAACCATGTATATTATATCAGTTTCATATATAGTTTATTCACAGAGCCTCTATAGTTCCGCTGGTACAACGACCAGCTGGTATTGAGGAGGCATATGGTTCAAATCCCTGTTGAGGTGTGTGTTTTTTTCTACTCCGTTAAAATATGTCTATAAATATTGTTTAAGTAGAACACATTACTTTGTTTAGTTTCATTTTCTGCACACACGCGTTGATCCAACTGAGAATGGCGTTAGAAAGCTCGAAATCATCCCTGCTGAAACTGTCCTCTTCCCACCCGCGAATAAACTCCACCACGGCGTACACACTCCCACACTCCAATAGGATCGGGAAACACATCACGTGATGAGCTGTTTCGTCCCCAAGACTAACACCCTTCGGGAACCTATCAATGAACACGTAAACCGTTGATGTGAAGCATTAAATGCGATACAACGATAAAACAAATTTAAAATAAATTGTGACATATATTTTTAAACTCAAAGATGGTATCAGGTAGTTTTCTTTATTTAAATACATGTTTTTAAATATTAAAATAAAATAAATAAAATAGAACTCCATGTACCGAATTATGACCCGTATTTTATCAGGGTTATGAAAGTCCGCAAAACAGACTTTCCCCGTGTGCAAATTTCAGTGAGCATTACATTTATAGGTGTCGCTCTCCAGTGCCTCGCCAATGATAAGAACATCCGCATGATAGCTATAGTACTTACAATCATACATTCATCATTACTTTAATAAAGTCTATATACATGTAAATGGATAGGTAGCGTAAACAAAGGAAGCAAAGGAAAAAGGTTTGTTATTTTTGCCATTCACAACAGAAAAAAATGCTTATTAAGATTCAACAAATAACCACATTTATTTAGCTTTATCAAAACACTGCAGTTTCATTTTTGAGCTGAAATAGTGCTGTTTTATATATGTAGTTATTACTTATTTCTATTTTTACTGTTCCGCGTTTTCTTTCGGATGGTGTCCTACATTTTGCCTCTATCAAATACATGTAACAATATCTTATCACTGCTATGGTTGACATGGGCATACATTTTGCATAAACCCATACTTAAGTCTAAATAAAGGCAGTTTTGAACTCAACCTATATAGTTTGACAGTACACGTGGCGTAAAGAAAACACCTCTAAAACGTTTCTTTATTTTCAAATCTATAAATGAGCGCGACAGTGAACTCCGCTAAAATAGATAACGTCGCCAGAGCAGATTACCATGATGACGATATTTGGACATAATTTCTGCATAAACTCATGCGGAAGTCTAAGTGTTCAAACTCGTCTTTACTTAGATTTTAGCAAGAGTTTATGAAGAAAGTATGCCCAAATTTCTCATAATAGTGGTAAGATGAGGTGACATGAATTTGACATAGGTAAACTGTCAGATATCTCCTTCAACAGTGTTATGGTAGAATTTGGCGGTAAAAGAATGCAGCGGACCCAAAAATGATAATTGCTTAAGTCTCCTTATACTTGGTTTAGACCAATTTAATAAAATCAAGAAGACAAATTAATTAAGTCGAAAGATTCCGAATCAAAGCAGATAATCCCATCCTTTTCATTCCCTTACGCTTATTCTTATGTTTCTTGTCGATTCGGAAAACCCTTTTCCTTAGAGCAATTCTTCGATTCCCAGTACTTGTGTGGAACAAGTATACATGTATATACTTATAAAGTACTTTGGGGAACAGAGTAATTGGCTGAGGGCTAACACCTCAGGTCGGAGGCTCGAACCCTGGACCATGTGATCCCAAGTCCAGCCAGTTGACCACGGAATAATTTGTATCAATATTTGTATATACATGTAACTTCTTATGTGGTTCATTTTTTTTTATATATAAACTGATAAGAAACACCAGCGTAATTAAAGCGAAATGTTGTTATCGTATTGTTGTTGTTTTTGTTCTGATCGTTGTTTTTGTTGTTTCATTGCTTCTGTCGCTGTCTGACTTTGTTGATGACGCTGTTTTGATAGACTAAACAATATTCATAATAACTAAAATAGATGATATTCCTGCTGGGAAGATGATAATGATGATGATGATTATGGAGATGGTTGTGGTGGTTGTGAGGTGATGATGATAATGATGATGATGATGATGACGATGATAATGAGAGAAACTAGTTTTCAAAATCTGATAATCTCGTTAACGTTTTGAACGAGTACATATCAACCCGATATTGTCGCAAGTTTAAACAGAAAACAATATGCAGTTTACTTAATTCCACAGTAGATTAATTAACTAACGTAATATGGCCATTAATTTCTTTACATGTAAGCTGTAATGACCGTTTATGCCAATTTCTTTATTAACTTAACAATAAAATTTCCCCTAGATTAAGCAGACCAAACAAATTTCGTTGTTTTGCCATCAAAAGTCTTATACATGTCTGATTCTGCGGAAATATGACCAGCTTACAACTGTTAATCTATCATTTATGACGACTGACAGTTTACTATTTTACTTACCTGAAATCTTGAGGGATATCCTGTATATTAAGTGCCTTTTTCTCCATCGCAACATGTGCAGAAACGGTCATTTTGAAACCAACAGGTCCGAGATGTTTTATTTTCTGTTTTGCAGATGGCTCAAACAGCGCTAGGTCCGTTTCAGACAACTCCATGATGTACAAATGGAAGTCTCTGGCGTAAACAAGACAAGCGATGACGCGACTGATGTCGTAAATCTTGGTGTAGATATCCTCGTCTGTGGTGCAGCTCATGATTCTGCGACACAACTCTTGTAGACCAGTGTCAGCATATAATGTGTCCAATTTAAAGCGGGATTCGCGCGGTTGTTTGCAAACGACAGGACGCCTTGTCTCGTGATCGTCTGACGGAGTGCGTTTCTTGTCGAGGATATGCTGAATAAAGTCTTCGGATACACCATCGACTAAGTAATCTTCTAGCACCGACGGATATCGAGCAAGAAATTCTTTGACCTGGTAAATTGTAATTTCCTGAGTGCTGTTAGCAGCCGTCCAACGCTCGGCGGCGCGAAATCCCGGAAGTGGCGTACGCCGTCCGCTAGACAGATTTTGAGAGGGTGAGCTCATGATGATGATTTGTTGTTTATTTATTATTTTTTCAAGTAATCACACATTATATGCTAAGAGCTTTAAACAGTGTCTAAAAAAGTTAAAGAATGACGTTGCCATGAAACTGACGTTGGTTGCATAATATCATGACATCGTGACGTTACGACGTCATGAAAATGACGTTTTGTGCTTAATGTTAACGGTTATGATACTCTCAGTTTTTTTATATTTTCTCCTAAAGGTGGTGTTCGACAGTTTGGACCAAAGATTTTTTCCTCATATAACCAAACAAAAACAAAACTTTGTTACCTGAAAAGATCATGCAAAATGCTGTTTATTGTGCAAACTGAAGAAAAAATCTCAACTCGCCATTGCAAACAGGTATTTCCTATTTGAGCCACGCTGCAGAGATAGCTATTTTAACTAAGAAAATCACGTGACAACTGACTTTTGAGATCACTGTATAGTGTCATCCGGGGTGTCTGCTCTGACGTCGATATCTATTTTATCAGAGATCACTATTGTGCTTATTTATAGATTGGCAAAGGAGAAACATTTAGAAGATTGTTTTCGCAATTTGTACGTCTAACAATATCGATAGTGTTCAAATTCGTTCATTTAGACTTACTTACGAATGTATGGAGAAGTTATGCACAAATTCCCCCCAAAACTGTGGGAAAAATGTTACATGCATTAAATACAGGCAAACTGTCGAATACTACCTTCTATGAGTTTAAACACAATAAAATTCCGGCGAAGTACCTTTTTAAAAAGTTAAACGCAAACAATCACCCTTTGCATATTTGCAACCATTTAAACTAATCTATCAGTTAGTGGAATATTGTTAATACTGTTGTTGTTTTTCTTAAGTTACACATGCGTTTTCATACAGTTCACTTGTAAAGAACCGATAACAAAAGACGTAAAGTAAACACCATGACAGCAGAACATTAGAGGTTCATATCAGTCTATCTTGCTGGCTCTTTTCGGACCTTGGTATATGTTAGTTCAAACTTCACCGACGTCACAACTGAAGTTGTCGTAACAAACGCAAATACTAGTTTTGACATCACCAAGAATACCAACCTTACGAACCTCAACAACGTCGAAAACGTCACTTACATCACTAACATCACCATTCAGATTGGCATTATTTTATTCGAGCAAATGTCTGGGCCGTTTGGCCTGCTTATCAAACCAGGCTTTTCACTTTTTTTGCCTACATAAAGCCATTTTTTAGAAACAGTTTCTTTAACATTGACCATATTTACTAAAAAATCAATCCTAGCCTTCTTATGTTATGAGAGTTCTACCTAAATAGGAACATCAAACACCAATCCTGGTAGAATTTATTTAACAGATACAAAAACTTTATATTTAATAAATGGGATGTGCATCATAAAAACCACAAAGCATGCCTAACTAAATGGCGAGCATCCTGTAAACGTTTGAGTAAATTATGTTCAGCAATGAAGGAGGCGTTTCGCTCAGAAGAAATTGTGCGAAAAGCTATTTTAATCAACAATGACATTGACCCTATTGACCTAAAATTAGTCCTATCCCAATCTTCATCTTCCCCTAAGGTTTATACCTATTATATGTACATCAAACGACAGTCTTAAATGAATCCTTTGACTGAAACGAAAGTAGAAGTCTTTTCAATAATTGTTTTGTCATTTGTCATACTGTTGTTTTTCCAGTTTACACAGTTTCATTTCAACCATTATAATCGAGACTTTCCCATTGTCCGTAAGATAAACTACTTCGTCACGGCGTTCTTTGACAGCGCCCTCTACCTTTAACGCATACACAATTACACATCAAGAGGGGGGATAATGTAAGTGACGGAATGGTCGTCGCTCAAAAGCTCTGGAACGTTTCATTTGAAGGTAAAACAGGCAGGGACGTTAATAACAACATTTAAAGCATTTTTAGCTGAAGTTGTAGAATATCCATTTAATAATTTCAGACCAGATATGCAACAAAAATTAACAAAGAAATCTGCATAAGCTATGGCATTATAGACGCCGTTCGCATAAACGGCGGCAAAATATTTCCTTTTGATGTTGATATCCGACAGTTTGCTTACATCAAATACATTAAGCATTGTATTATGCTTGTTTGAGGTAATCAAATTATGATTTTTACATACACTCATACTGTTACTTAAGCAAATATGATGTTAAACTCTATCTTTATTGTGAGACAGTGAAAATCATGAAATATGGTTCTAAATGTCCATTCTTACTAAAACCATTGATAAGCCATATGAGGATTTCTGCTAAAAAGATATCAACGTCGCAGCGAATTATCCGAATAGATAGTTTTCACATTAATGAAGATCCCTTATCTTGGCGGCCATCTTTGGTGGCAACTTCAATAGATTTTCAGATCAATTGTATAGAAGCGTAAATTCTATTTTCTTGTAATTTCTTCATTTGTTGTCCAAGTATTAAAAGATATGCACTAATGGAAAGCTCCTTAAATTCATTTTTTTAAAATTACATTATTTTTAAAATTGATAAATGCTCAAAGAATTAATTCACAGAAATAAAAACAAGATATTGTCTCATCCTTAAACAATGTAAACAGTGTATCATTTTGGTTGTTTTTCTGATTCCCTTTTAAACTATCAAAATGTAGTTTTGATATTTTAAACTTTCAAAATAAAGATTTGATATTTAAAATACCTTATAAAAGCTACTAAATTTAGATTTAAAAATCAATAAAATAGAATGAAAAATAAAAACACAGTGGTAAGTTTAATACAGCACATATTGTCAAGTTTCGGCCTGCATTAGCTTCTGCCTTCGAAGATTGCTGCCATAAACTTATCAGTGCCTATGACATCACATGGAAACTATTTATAATGATATCACGTGATCTCAAAAGTAAGTAGTCACGTGGTTTTCTTAGTTTAAAAATAGCTAAATGTGCTATTTCGGATATGAATGCGTGTTTGTAATGACGAGAGAAGTGTTGTGTTCAAATTTCACTTATATGTAGGGTATCATTCATTAAGCAGCATTTTGTGGTATCGTTTATGTAGCAATAATTTATTTGAGTATTTGAGAAGACTGTCGGATACCGCCATTAAATTTATCCACTTTCTCTACATTTTTATGAAAGACATTGTTTATACGCCAACATGCATGGCGTTTACAAACATATATGATGCTGTTGTCTATTTAATGTAGAGAATAGTATTTGTTCTTTAATTTTCAGGTTTATTAAATAAGTATTTTTTTATCTACCTTAATATAAATCTGCACCAGGATTAAAGGGCTCTGTGGCCATATAGGGAAAAGGGTGGCCGATTTCGACCGGTTGAGTATGACGTCACCTTCTACACGTCACTTCCAGGTACTCTCAGAGTTCCCAATTAAGATTTCAAATGTTTAAAACAAAAGGTTATTACTATTTCTAGCCACTCGTATTAACCGATCTAAACTTATATTATACCGGGTTCTTACTCGCCAGTAACGCCAGCGTGACGCTTCGTTTGGCAAAACGAAGCTTCACGCTGGCGATACTGGCGAGTCAGAATCAGGCTATTTCTTACTCCCAATGCATGCTCTACCCACACTCATGCCCTATCCACGCCCACAATCAGTTATCTAGTGCCAACTCGGGCTATTTCTTATTCCCAATGCATGCTCTACCCACACCCAAGCCCTATCCACGTCCACAGTCGACTGTCTAGCGCCAGCTTAGGCTATTTCTTACTTTCAAGGCATGCTCTACCCACACCCAAGCCATATTCACGCCCACAGTCGACTGTCTAGCGTCAGCTTAGGCTATTTCTTACTTCCAAGGCATGCTCTTACCACACCCAAGCCCTATCCACGCCCACAGTCGACTGTCTAGCGCCAGCTCAGACTATATCTTACTTCCAAAGCATTCTCTACCCACACCCAAGCCCTATCCACGCCCACAGTCGACTGTCTAGCGCCAGCTTAGGCTATTTCTTACTTCCAAGGCATGCTCTACCCACACCCAAGCCCTATCCACGTCCACAGTCGACTGTCTAGCGCCAGCTCAGGCTATTTCTTACTTCCAAGGCACACTCTACATACACCAAGCCCTATCCACGCCCACAGTCTGCTGTCTAGCGCCAACTGAGGCTATTTTTTACTTCCAAGGCACGGTCTACATACACCCAGGTTCTTTCCTCACAGTAGCCGGCATTTTTGCCGATGCTGCGCAGCGACATTTCTATCATTATATCACAGGGGCACTTGAGGTGCCCAGGGACTGAACCTGGCCGGTTCATTATACTGACAACGACGAGTCAGGCGTAATGCTGTCCCCTTAGCCCCGATGGTTACGAGGGAAGCCACTACTACCAACTTTAAAGTCTTTGGTTTGTCCCGGCCGGGATTCGAACCCACGACCTCCCGATCCGCAAGCCACGCTCTACCACCTGAGCTATTGTGGCCGGTAAACTCAGGCTGTGCTTTACTTCCAAGACATGCGCTACCCAGACTCAAGCGCTATCTACGCCCACAGTCGGCTGTCTAGCGCCTACTCAGGCTATTTCTTACTGCCAAGGCATGCTCTACCCACACTGAAGCCATATCCACACGGCTGTCTAGCACCAGCTCAAGCTAGGTCGTATTTCAAGGGTATACTCGGCCTACACTCAAGCCCTATTAAAGCATACGGTCGACTGTCTAGCGCAAAGTGTGTTTGACAACGGTTTATGCTCAAAGTCACCGACTTTGGTCTCCAGTACATTTTAAACCGGGAGAGATAGGAGGAGCACAAACTGGAAGAAGTGAGTATGGAGGATTACTGACTAGTATAGTACACATGTATTAGTTGCATTATAGTATTAATAAAGATGCACCATATATATTCGCGCTTGTAACAAAAAATCATTCACTTTCCAGATTAAAAAATAAACAGCGATTGATTGAGTTTTAAACAGCCACTCAAACTGTCAAAGTTCAGTGGTTTGCTTTTTTTCTATATGTAGCATACTAATCTTGTTCTACACCATTTGTCTTATCCTAACTAATTTATGGTAAGATGTTTGATTTTGTTTTACATTGTACATTGATATTTCAGCGACAAGTCTACATGACTTACGATATGAAAAAACTCTCATACTGTACATATATCGCAGCTCGTCCATAACCATCGATGTTGTACGCTTTATTTTAGTGGCATGTCAATAATTATATATAAACCTCGCCGTTTGTCGCAATACGCCAATAACCAAAGGCATAATTTATTTTATTTCAGCTGCAACCAAGATTGGTGACAACTCGCTCCACCGTATGTCGTATTACGCCGATAACATTCGACGTTATTCATTTCATTTCAGTGGCAAGTCTATCAACATAATGGCCAACTCATTTCACCGTATGTTGCAATACGCCAATAACCAAAGATGTTATTCATTTTTTTCAGCGGCAAAACTGCCAACATTATAGACAATTCACTCAACTCTATATCGCAGTACGCCGAAAACATTGAAGCTCTTGCGGCTGAGAGAACCAAACAGTATCTTGACGAGAAAACGGAATATCTTCTGCTCAGACTGTTATCCAAGATAGTATCAGGAAATGCTTTTTCTAGTTTTTGTAGCTTTTGTATACAATCGAAAAGTAAGTCAAATTATTATTTGGAGTGTTTTAATTGAGTTTTTAGGGTATTCCGGGCTTACCTATGAATTTGTTTTTGTTAGAAAGGGCGTGATTTTCCACAAATGTTAGTTATCGAAGATGAAAAGGAAGTAGATTTTGTATAACCTTTCTATTACTACTATCATGTTCATCCCGTCCATGACATTTATTATACATAAAATTACCCATGAGAACCCAAAATTTTAATGCTGATTTTAAACACTTGTGCGAATTTGCCACCGTAGGGGCCCGAGGGCATACTCCCCTGAAAAAGATCGCTTTCGAGAATGCCAGAGATGCTGTCTGGTGTATATATGGGCCAAAACCATTACTATTTTACCTTTTTTTAATATTGTTTGTTTATAGGGTTTATCGCCCTACCAACAGTATCTTAGTTATCTAGATATGGTGTCCTCTTGAAGCAGATATAGTGCTGCCTTCACTTTGTATAACATGCCGTGAACACCTGGCATGATACCACACCCAGTCACATCATCCTGACACTGGGACAACCAGTCGTGGAACTACCCTTGTATGAGCGTTAGCAAGGGAGCTATACCACTGTAATTTTAACGACTTTGGTATGTCGCGGCCCGGGATCGAACCCGGGGCCTCCTGTACCTGGAACCGACGCTTTTCCGATTGGTCTACCAGGTCCGGTCTTAAATATTGTTTTATATAATATTTTGTTTCAAGTATGATCCGAGGGAAGGTGGAATGTGGCGCAACTTGCTACCCTCTCAAAATCTTTCTCAGTGATTTCCATATTTCTAAAGGCCATTGTATGTGGCATGTTGGATTTATACAGGTGTATTCTTTTTAACAGCCTTTAGTTTTTTTTTCCACCGAGTACAGCATATACAATGTAGTTTGTCTACACAGGCTTATGTCTAGTCTAAGGCTTAAGAAGTCAGTGTATTTTTAAATTAAGTTTTCACAAGGTATTCCTATGTATTCCATTCTTCTCAAATTATATAAGAAGTAATTTCCTTTAAAACATAGACAGTTGGCATAGGGGTTGAATCGGTTTGCAACGTAGAAAAAACACTAAGCTGGAGTATTCGTAAATACCGATAGGAAATCCTTCCTGTATATGGCGTGTAAAACGTTGCAAAATTCAAAAAATATTTTTATGTGTTATAAATACACATTTATATTGTATAATTTTATATATGACAGACATTCAAAAAATATGTGTGTGGTAAAATAATTTTTATATTCTGTAAAAAGCAAGAAAAAAATGCGTTCTAAATTGCATCATGGGTAATGACTGTAACAAACGATTTCATTGGACAACATTCCGAGCATGGCTGCCACCATCGATTTGGAAATTGCATTTAATAATATTATCTTAAACAGACTGCTTACTGTATGACATAAAGATTAAAAGTAATATCAATAATATTGAAAATACGTACCGATACATACCTGGTGGGGGCAGCCATGTTTGTTATAATCCGCCAAATATCGTGGTCCAATGAAATCGTTCGTTACAAATGTTATAAGAATCCCATGATGCAATTATTGAACATAAATATTTGTTCACTTTATCGAATATAAAAGTATGCTTGTTTTATAACACATAATGAAAATTTACCATATGAATATAAATATAAACAATAAATTGTTTTTACAATATCAATGTTGAATTTTACCATAGAAATATTATTTTTACAACATAAATGAAAAATGTTATAATATAAATATACAATTTATCTCAAATTTTCCTTTTTCGAATTTTGCAACGTTTTACACGCCATACCTGTAATTCACTGCTATTTGCTTTCCATGTAGGTCGGTGGCCCGACAGTACTAATCTGGTAGCTCGGTGGTACCAGAAATGTTCCCGTTTGTCACGATATTCTTCAGTGACATGGTCTGTGCACGGCGGCTGAGAGTAGTTCCATACAGGTAATGCAGCAGTTTCGTGACGCCTTTTGTGAAACTATTTATGGCGCACAGTTTTTTAATAAAAAATGCGTAATTAAAAAAATGGTAAATCTAAAATAAATCGTTTGACTATGAAGAGCTCAGTTACTTTTTAACGAAGCACAGTCAGCTGAAAAAAAATGGGAAAATCAACATTAAACGTTAAGAGTTTTAAAACAATTAAGTAACGTGTTTAGTTTAAACATATTTTATTCTCACAATTGTATAAAACATTGTACATACACATTCACGAATATATAAAGTGAAAAGGATTTGAACGAAAGCTTAGCTTATGATGTTCATCTCCTGGATCATTATAAAAACATACAAGATAAAGAACACGTTTATACATAGTAAACATTGATACTGGACATCTTAGATGAAATATCATGGGGATTTCTTAAAACTAGATTAAGTGATATAGTGATAATCTATTATGAGTAGAAAAGATAGTGGTAATGTATAAGTATTATTGAAATTAGTGAGAAACAAATATTGACTTGTGATAAATAGAGGTCTACCGTGTTTACTGCTGCATATCATGCTTGTCAAACCTTTTAGTTTCTATAATATACGTATGGACACAATTAAATATTGTACAATTTTGTGTATATGTCAGAGACGGGTTACCAAATAATAGCACATTAACGTCAACGTTAAACCCATCTAATGAGCTTAACATATTTTCACGTTGTAGTGTGTATAAGCGACATTCTAGAAGAAAGTGTTTGTTGGACTCGACAGCTCCGCATCTACACTTCGGACTAGACTCAACCCCTTTGGAAGAAAGGTGTTGCTTTAATGAGCTGCAATTGGTACGAAGTCGTGTATGAAGAATTTGGGCACGCCTGGTACCAAAGTTATAGAAAACCGGAACCTTCATTACGTCAAAATTTAGTAAAGATTTAAATAAGCTTAGAGTTGGTGTATTTCGTAAGTGATGCGGCAACATATTCCATTCACGAATGACTGAAGGAAGGAAAGAATTATAATATGACGATGTTCTGGCAAAGATTCCAGGGATGTTGTCGGCGTTTCGTAATTGATAACGTTGGTTTACTGGAGTCGTAGGAATCAATGAAGTTAAATAACTAGGAGTTAGGCCATTAACCATCTTATAGAACAGTTTTAAACAATGCTTTCTTCGCCTAGTAGAAAGAGTTTCCCACCCAACCTCTTTCAACGTGTTTGATTGGTCAGTCTATTGCTATAATTTGTTTCCAAGCGATCTTCTTTAGCAAAACACTTCTCCTAAAGAGGAAGTACCATGATGTTTGGGGTTGTCTTAGTTCTAAAATGAAGACACCTTAAATATCAATTTTAAAAGAAAAAAAATGCATAATTTAAAAACTGGAAGTAGAATTTTCATGAAATTTGGCATACATGTCAACATTAAAGTATATAACACGTTTGTAGTGTTAATTTTCAAATTCTATATATTGTCCATTTATACGCTTTCTTTACCTGAAATAAGGTAAAATAAAACAGTCTAATGTATTTGTTTACAAACACTATTTGCATACACTGTGTTGAACTAGTTTATATTCGCATACAGCTACAGGAGCGTAGCTTGACAGAAAAGCATGTGTATGCACTTTAAATCTGGGGGTGGGGTGGTGTCTCTAGGGGCATGCTCTCACAAAATTTAGGCGAACCGATATCGGTTTTAGAAGGATCGTATTCAGCCATGTTTAATGTTTATATATTTAAAACATAATATACTTAATATTACACAACCTTTACCTTAACTCATTTCAAAACTGGTTTGGGGTATTTATGCGTCAAATTTATGTTTGACAAAATTTTTGATTCTAAATAGTTTTAAATCGTCAGCTTTTAAATCGTTTTACCATAAAATTGTTCAAGTGTTATGATTATGTTCATTTTAATTGAATATGGGCTATTCGACCGTCTGTCGAGAGAAAACAAACTGGAAGGTTTTGCTGCGTTTATTGTTGTCTTAAAACAACAAAAACAACAACAAAAAAACAACAACAAATAAAAAAAATAAAAAAAAATTCTTTAAAGCATATCAACATTTTAAATTATTATTTCTTCAATACCGATTCCCAATCAACGTCACATTTGACAGTGACTATCTGGAAATGTACAATAAAATCTATCGTCAAAGTTTTGTATAAAAATCATTATGTAAGTGCACAGCATGCGTGTAGATCGACTTCTCAATGCTTGTCTGCACGCAAAAGAGCCCCCGAGAACGTGGTAAATATTTTCTGGAGGTTCGTTGCCTTTACATGAATTGTTTCCAACCACACACGCTCTTTTGCGCCTAAATGCAATATGGCGGTGTTTCCGCCCTGGTTGTTTTGAGTTAGGGATGTGCCCTCTTCTGCTGCACCATTTATCTGGTGGCTGTTCTTCTTAAGAACAATCCAGCTTTCGCTAATACCATGGAGACCCATGTGGTAAGAAAAGATGTAGATACCGGAAATAGGAGCCGTAAACACCCCTGTCGTCGGGTTGTACGCATTGCCAACGTTCAGCCAGACCTTAGGGAACTTGAGGACGGTTCCTATGGGAAGGTTGGACTCAGTTTTGTCAAACATGGCCGAGAAGGCAATCTTGTTCTGAGAATGTTGAGCTAAAAAAGAAAAATGCATTGTGAGTGTTAAGAAACAAACTTTGAGCACCGCATCCCAGCTTGTTCCGTCAAGATTTTCTATGCTAAATTTTCACACGAGGCTTAGTCGTAACTTGCCATGTTATTAAGGCAAAATTTTTTTTAGACCACAATGGATGGATGGATGTCTGTGGCCATAAGATAATATATATATATATATATCGTGTTGTTCTTTCAAATACTGTTTTGTCTTTGGGTCTGTTAAATCTCAAATGTCAACACGCTTATCAACGTTCGTGAGGGTTTTTTTAAATGTGATTTATAGTCTTTAGAATTATTTCTTTTTGAAAACTCGTATATATCATATGACGTGTCAAAATTCGTTAGATAAATGGCTGTTATTGCATTTTCAAACATCCAAGAGCGGTCAGAACGCCTCGAATAATTCACCAATTATATCCTTATGGACAATTTGTCTTAATTTAAGATATATAAATGAAAAATGCGATATTTCCCAGGCATACATGGCACGTGCCCCTGAGTGATTATTATTGAACAACACTACCTACTGATATGTCCCTGGGTGATTATTATTGAACAACACTACCCACTGATATGTCCCTGGGTGATTATTATTGAACAACACTACCCACTAATATGTCCCTGGGTGATTATTATTGAACAACACTACCCACTGATATGTCCCTGGGTGATTATTATTAAACAACACTACCCACTGATATGTCCCTGGGTGATTATTATTGAACAACACTACCCACTGATATGTCCCTGGGTGATTATTATTAAACAACACTACCCACTGATATGTCCCTGGGTGATTACTATTGAACAACACTACCCACTGATATGTCCCTGGGTGATTATTATTAAACAACACTACCCACTGATATGTCCCTGGGTGATTATTATTGAACAACACTACCCACTGATATGTCCCTGGATGATTATTATTAAACAACACTACCCATTGATGTGTCCCTGGGTGATTATTATTGAACAACACTACCCATTGATATGTCCCTGGGTGATTATTATTAAACAACACTACCCATTGATATGTCCCTGGGTGATTATTATTGAACAACACTACCCACTGATATGTCCCTTGGTGATTATTATTAAACAACACTACCCACTGATATGTCCCTGGGTGATTATTATTGAACAACACTACCCAATAATATGTCCCTGGGTGATTATTATTGAACAACACTACCCACTGATATGTCCCTGGGTGATTATTATTAAACAACACTACCCACTGATATGTCCCTGGGTGATTATTATTGAACAACACTACCCACTGATATGTCCCTGGGTGATTATTATTAAACAACACTACCCACTGATATGTCCCTGGGTGATTATTATTGAACAACACTACCCACTGATATGTCCCTGGATGATTATTATTAAACAACACTACCCATTGATATGTCCCTGAGTGATTATTATTGAACAACACTACCCATTGATATGTCCCTGGGTGATTATTATTAAACAACACTAGCCACTGATATGTCCCTGGGTGAGTATAATTAAACAACACTACGCATTGATATGTCCCTGGGTGATTATTATTAAACAACACTACCCACTGATATGTCCCTGGGTGATTATTATTAAACAACACTACCCACTGATATGTCCCTGGGTGATTATTATTAAACAACACTACCCATTGATATGTCCCTGTGTGATTATTATTAAACAACACTACCCATTGATATGTCCCTGAGTGATTATTATTGAACAACACTACCCATTGATATGTCTCTGGGTGATTATTATTAAACAACACTAGCCACTGATATGTCCCTGGGTGAGTATAATTAAACAACACTACGCATTGATATGTCCCTGGGTGATTATTATTAAACAACACTACCCACTGATATGTCCCTGGGTGATTATTATTAAACAACACTACCCACTGATATGTCCCTGGGTGATTATTATTAAACAACACTACCCACTGATATGTCCCTTGGTGATTATTATTAAACAACACTACCCAATGATATGTTCCTGGGTGATTATTAACAATTTTGAACCATCGTATTTTGTCTTATTGCGACAAATATAATACATTATCGGACGCGCAGTTTGGCTTTAGAAAGGGACGATCAACAACTGATGCAATATTTGCACTTATGTCAATTGTTGAGCATTACCTTAATAACAAAAAACGTTTGTATGTAGCATATATTGATATGAAAAAATGTTTTGATAGTATATACAGAAATGCGCTTTGGTATAAACTGTATAAATGCGGCATAGGTGGGAAAGTATTAAATGTTATTAAAAGTATGTATATTCATGTCAAATCGTGTATCAAGCACTGTAACAGCTACTCAGAGTTTTTTGAGTACTCTTTAGGCTTGAAACAAGGGGAGATAATGTCTCCCGTCCTAGTCTCACTATTTTTAGACGACTTAGAATCATTTCTAAAGCAGGGTAGCAACTCTGGTTTAAACTTAGATGACATAACCTTGACACTATTGTTATTTGCTGATGACATGGCTGTTCTAGGAAATTCGCCCAATGATCTGCAAAACAGCTTAAATTTATTGTTTAATTATTGTACTAAGTGGGGACTAGAAGTTAATGAAGCAAAAACAAAAATAATGGTTTTTAGAAAAAGGGGAACATTACAACCAGATGAATTATGGACATATAATGGTCTGCCCATAGACGTTGTAGACAGTTTTAATTACCTTGGTACAGTTATAAAATATAACGGAAGTTTTGTTTTGCATGAAGAACATATTGGAGGTAAAGGGCTTAAAGCTCTAAATACACTATTGTCCAGCTGTAGAAAATACCCATTAAAACCTAATATAATGTGTCAGTTGTTTGATGCCTTTGTTGGTTCTATTTTAAATTATTCTGCTGAATCTTGGGGTTTTATGAAAGCAAAAAGCCTAGAAAGAATTCACTTAAAGTTCTGTAAGCGTATTTTAAAAATTCGTCTTAACACATGTTCAGCTGGGGTCTATGGTGAATTGTCAAGATACCCGCTTTATATAAGTCGCTATGTTAAAATAATAAAATACTGGATAAAACTGTTAAATACAGATAACATAATATTACATAAGTTATACGTATTAAACCTCAAGGAGTGTGTAGAGGGAAAAATAAACTGGGTCTCTAAAGTTCAAAAATTGTTAAATGATTTTGGTTTCTCTGACGTATTCTTAAACCCAGAATCTGTATTACAAAATACATTTCCACAAATTTTTAAACAACGTGTAATTGACTGTTTTATACAAGAATGGAGAGCATCAGTGGAAAGAAGTCCCATTTTGTACGAATATAGACATTTCAAATCAGAATTTACCTACGAACGTTATTTAAACGCACTGCCTATTGAGTTTCGATGTATTGTTACCAAATTTAGAATTGTTGGTCACTCTTTGCGAGTTCACACAGGACGTTATGGTAGACCAAACATTCCTAGAAATGAACGTTTTTGCTTATATTGTGGATCGCAAGACGTAGAGGATGTTTACCATTTTATCTGCATTTGTCCATGCTACACTAACTTACGTAAAAGTTTTTTGGATCGTGTTTATTACACAAGACCTTCAGTATTTAAATATAATCAGTTAATGTCCTCCCAGGACGAAAACATTTTATTTAAATTGGCCAAATACATTAAGTCAGCTTTGTTAGTTAGAAACAGTATTGTTGTTTAAATATTTTATGTTTATTGCTATATAGACAAAAATATCTTATCAGACATTGTCTCTTTACTTTTAATGTCGTGTTTTGTCTATACCAGTGATCACACATGTATTTTGATGTAATTACGTGTTTTGTAAGATGATGTACCTTAGTTGTACAAATCTGAAATAAACTATTCGTTCGTTCGTTCGTTCGATTATTATTGAACAACACTACCCATTGATATGTCCCTGGTGATTATTATTGAACAACACTACCCATTGATATGTCCCTGGGTGATTATTATTGAACAACACTACCCACTGATATGTCCCTGGGTGATTATTATTGAACAACACTACCCATTGATATGTCCCTGGGTGATTATTATTGAACAACACTACCCACTGATATGTCCCTGGGTGATTATTATTGAACAAAGCTACCCACTGATATGTCTCTGGGTGATTATTATTGAACAACACTACCCACTGATATGTCCCTGGGTGATTATCATTGAACAACACTACCCACTGATATGTCCCTGGGTGATTATTATTGAACAACACTACCCACTGATATGTCCCTGGGTGATTATCATTGAACAACACTACCCATTGATATGTCCCTGAGTGATTATTATTGAACAACACTACCCATTGATATATCCCTGAGTGATTATTATTGAACAACACTACCCACTGATATGTCCCTGGGTGATTATTATTGAACAACACTACCCATTGATATGTCCCTGGTGATTATTATTAAACAACACTACCCACGGATATGTCCCTGGGTGATTATTATTGAACAACACTACGCATTGATATGTCCCTGGGTGATTATTATTGAACAACACTACCCACTGATATGTCCCTGGGTGATTATTATTGAACAAAACTACCCACTGATATGTCTCTGGGTGATTATTATTGAACAACACTACCCACTGATATGTCCCTGGGTGATTATTATTAAACAACACTACCCACTGATATGTCCCTGGGTGATTATTATTGAACAACACTACCCACTAATATGTCTCTGGGTGATTATTATTAAACAACACTACCCATTGATATGTCCCTGGGTGATTATTATTGAACAACACTACCCACTAATGTGTCCCTGGGTGATTATTATTGAACAACACTACCCATTGATATGTCCCTGGGTGATTATTATTGAACAAAACTACCCACTGATATGTCTCTGGGTGATTATTATTAAACAACACTACCCATTGATATGTCCCTGGGTGATTATTATTGAACAACACTACCCATTGATATGTCCCTGGGTGATTATTATTGAACAAAACTATCCACTGATATGTCTCTGGGTGATTATTATTGAACAACACTACCCACTGATATGTCCCTGGGTGATTTTTATTGAAGAACACTACCCATTGATATGTCCCTGGGTGATTATTATTAAACAACACTACCCACTGATATGTCCCTGGGTGATTATTATTAAACAACACTACCCATTGATATGTCCCTGGGTGATTATTATTGAACAACACTTCCCACTGATATGTCCCTGAGCGGTTGTTATTGAACAACACTACCCACTGATATGTTCCTGGGTGATTATTATTGAACAACACTACCCACTGATATGTCTCTGGGTGATTATTATTGAACAACACTACCCACTGATATGTCTCTGGGTGATTATTATTGAACAACACTACCGACTGATTTTTCCTTGGTGATTATTATTGAACAACACCACCCATTGATATGTCCCTGGGTGATTATTATTAAACAACACTACCCATTGATATGTCCCTGGGTGATTATTATTAAACAACACTACCCACTGATATGTCCCTGGGTGATTATTATTAAACAACACTACCCATTGATGTGTCCCTGGGTGACTATTATTGAACAACACTACCCACTGATATGTCCCTGAGCGATTATTATTGAACAACACTACCCACTGATATGTCCCTTGGTGATTATTATTAAACAACACTACCCATTGATATGTCCCTGAGCGATTATTATTGAACAACACTACCCACTGATATGTCCCTTGGTGATTATTATTAAACAACACTACCCATTGATATGTCCCTGAGCGATTATTATTGAACAACACTACCCACTGATATGTCCCTGAGCGATTATTATTGAACAACACTACCCACTGATATGTCCCTTGGTGATTATTATTAAACAACACTACCCACTGATATGTCCCTGAGCGATTATTTTTGAACAACACTACCCACTGATATGTCCCTGAGCGATTATTATTGAACAACACTACCCACTGATATGTCCCTGAGCGATTATTATTGAACAACACTACCCACTGATATGTCCCTTGGTGATTATTATTAAACAACACTACCCATTGATATGTCCCTGAGCGATTATTATTGAACAACACTACCCATTGATATATCCCTGTGTGATTATTATTGAACAACACTACCCATTGATATGTCCCTGAGTGATTATTATTGAACAACACTACCCACTGATATGTCCCTGGGTGATTATTATTGAACAACACTACCCACTAATATGTCGCTGGGTGATTATTATTGAACAACACTACCCACTGATATGTCCCTGGGTGATTATTATTGAACAACACTACCCATTGTTATGTCCCTGGGTGATCATTATTGAACAACACTACCCACTAATGTGTCCCTGGGTGATTATTATTGAACAACACTATCCATTGATATGTCCCTGGGTGATTATTATTGAACAACACTACCCACTGATATGTCTCTGGGTGATTATTATTGAACAACACTACCCACTGATATGTCCCTGGGTGATTATTATTGAACAACACTACCCACTAATGTGTCCCTGGGTGATTATTATTGAACAACACTATCCATTGATATGTCCCTGGGTGATTATTTTTGAACAACACTACCCATTGATATGTCCCTGGGTGATTATTATTGAACAACACTACCCACTGATATGTCCCTGGATGATTATTATTGAACAACACTACCCACTGATATGTCCCTGGGTGATTATTATTGAACAACACTACCCACTAATGTGTCCCTGGGTGATTATTATTGAACAACACTACCCATTGATTTGTCCCTGGGTGATTATTATTAAACAACACTACCCACTGATATGTCCCTGGGTGATTATTATTGAACAACACTACCCACTTATGTGTCCCTGGGTGATTATTATTGAATAACACTACCCACTGATATGTCCCTTGGTGATTATTATTAAACAACACTACCCATTGATATGTCCCTGAGCGATTATTATTGAACAACACTACCCACTAATATGTCCCTGGGTGATTATTATTGAACAACACTACCCACTGATATGTCCCTTGGTGATTATTATTGAACAACACTACCCACTAATGTGTCCCTGGGTGATTATTATTGAACAACACTACCCACTAATATGTCCCTGGGTGATTATTATTGAACAACACTACCCACTAATATGTCCCTTGGTGATTATTATTAAACAACACTACCCATTGATATGTCCCTGAGCGATTATTATTGAACAACACTACCCACTAATATGTCCCTGGGTGATTATTATTGAACAACACTACCCACTGATATGTCCCTGAGCGATTATTATTGAACAACACTACCCACTAATGTGTCCCTTGGTGATTATTATTGAACAACACTACCCACTAATGTGTCCCTTGGTGATTATTATTGAACAACACTACCCACTAATGTGTCCCTTGGTGATTATTATTGAACAACACTACCCACTAATGTGTCCCTGGGTGATTATTATTGAACAACACTACCCATTGATATGTCCCTGAGCGATTATTATTGAACAACACTACCCACTAATGTGTCCCTGGGTGATTATTATTGAACAACACTACCCATTGATATGTCCCTGAGCGATTATTATTGAACAACACTACCCACTAATGTGTCCCTGGGTGATTATTATTGAACAACACTACCCACTAATATGTCCCTGGGTGATTATTATTGAACAACACTACCCACTAATATGTCCCTTGGTGATTATTATTAAACAACACTACCCATTGATATGTCCCTGAGCGATTATTTTTGAACAACACTACCCACTGATATGTCCCTGGGCGGTAATTATTAAACAGCACTACCCATTGATATGTCCCTGGGTGATTATTATTGAACAACACTACCCATTGATATGTCCCTGGGTGATTATTATTGAACAACACTACCCACTAATATATCCCTGGGTGATTATTATTAAACAACCCTACCCACTAATGTGCTCCTGGGTGATTATTATTGAACAACACTACCCATTGATGTGTCCCTGGGTGATTATTATTGAACAACACTACCCATTGATATGTCCCTGGGTGATTATTATTGAACAACACTACCCACTAATATATCCCTGGGTGATTATTATTAAACAACCCTACCCACTAATGTGCTCCTGGGTGATTATAAGAAAACATCACTGCCCACTAGTGTGTCCTTGAGTGAATATTATTAATAAACACTGCCCACTGATGTGTACTTGAGTGTTTATTATAAAACAACGCGGCCCACTGATTTCTCCCCACTATTATAAAGCATCATGGCCCACTGATTTCTCCCACTACTATAAAGCATCATTTCCCACTGATGTGTACTTGTGTGTTTATTATAAAACAACACTGCCCACTGATAGCCCCTGCATGACTATTATAAAGCATCATTACTCACTGATGGTCCCTGAGTGACTATTATAAAACATCATTGCCCACTGTCTTCTCTCCACTATTAAAAAGCATCATTACTCACTGATGGTACCTGAGTGACTTTTATAAAAAAAAAACCACTGCCCACTGATGGTCCCGAGTAACCTCTATAAAGCATCATCGCCTACTGATTTCTCTTCACTATTATAAAGCATCATTACACACTGATGGTCCCTGAGTGACTATTATAAAACAACACTGCCCGCTGATGGTCCCTTAGTTAATATTATAAAACATCATTGCCCACCGATGGTCCCTGAGCAACTATTATAAAGCATCATTACCCACTGATGTGTTCCTGAGTGACTATTATAAAGCATCATTGCCCACTGATGTGTACTTGAGTGTTTATTATATAACAACACTGTCCACTGATGGTCCCTGAGTGTCTATTATAAAACAACACTGCCCACTGAAATCTCGCTGAGTGAGACTATTATAAAGTATAATTGCCCACTGATGTGTACTTGAGTGTTTATTATAAAAGAACACCACCCACTGATAACACTGGTGTGTCCTAATCGGAACTCCTCGGGTAATTCCGTCCTCGGGACAATCATCCTTCGATGTATCTGGTGCAATAATACTTAATGAAATCACGATCGTTTTGTTCGCCGGAATTCGGAAGAGGAATATGCCTAAGTAGTTCGCACAAAACATAAACACTGCTATCGTTTGCGCTGGGTAAATTAAAATCAGACGATTTAAAGCCGCCACAAATTGAAGTTTTACTGGCATCATACTGTAGTGAGCTGTCACCCAAGCTGCCATTTAGGTTTTGACGTCTGTCTCAAAAGAAGTTCCATTAAGATAAATGGCCGAGGTGATCCGACTACCTACATATATCCGAGAGATGATTCGTGAATTATCCGAGGTGTTCCGATTGTGATGTGTCCCTGATGACTATTACAAAACAACGCTGCCCACTCATGTGTGCTTGAGTGACTAATGCACTAATGCGTGATTGTTATAAAATATTGATTATCATAAGATATCACTGTCAATATAATTCTTCGTAAAACTTAAATATAGATATATAAATAATTTGTGTATCCTTTTGTGATTTTAAACGCCTTTTTCTTGTATATAACTTTACTCGCTTCTCACACTTTCGTGAATTCTCGTGAGATCATGCGCTTTCAACTATACACGAACTCTAAATATTTGATTTTCAAAATGGGAATAAAAAATAAATAAATAGTTACCACATTACTGTATTTACAAAATATCCCGCTAAATAAGTCTATGTAAGAAATGTTTTTCTTTTAATGATTGACAAGTGATAAATGTATATTTATTAAAAACCAACCTTTTTTTCGGTGTATGCCTCTCATATCACTTTCAAGCTTATTAAGCCGTTTCCTCTGCTCGTGGTCTGCTTTATCAGCGAGCTTCTTCATGTGACCCATCTGACTTTTTAGCAACTTGACGTCCTTCGCCATTAGTTCATGTAATGTTTGTTCAGTCTTCATTTTTTTCTTCATGTCAGTAATCTCACTTTCGTAATCATGATCCGATGTTTTACCTGCTGCTTTGACTACCGTCAGAAGAACGGAAAAAATGACGAACGTGATAATTTTTTGTCGAAATGCATGTCGAATTTCTAAAACCATAGCTGGGTTTATTTATTATTTAACAAACTTTTATTTCAAATGCCTATCGTCTACGCAATGACGTCACTCATTAAAATAACGTGACGTCATTCATAAAAATGACATCATGAATATCATCATGTTTGGCTAAAGTTGATAGCGGTGTATACAATCGGAACACCTCGGATAATCACGAATCACGACATTCTCTCACCAGAGGGCGAAACAAAGCGAAACTTGTGTAGCACGCCCTCTGGTGAGAGATGGAATCACGGATGACAATCGGAACTCCTCGGGTAATTCCGTCCTCGGGACAATCATGATTCGTGAATTATCCGAGGTGTTCCGATTGCACGGATGATTGTCCCAAGGTCGGAATTACCTGAGGAGTTCCGATTGCAATAGATGGTCAACATCAGGACTTGAATGAAATCGAATACCAATATCTAGATTCAAAGGTTTCTGATTAGATAATGAAAGTTTAACGTAGGTGTTTCATGTGTTTATGTAAATAAAAGTTCTAGTTCTTTTGACACGCCTCATATTAAATGCATTTTTATAGGGACGATAGCAGTCAGTAACACGGTGTCGCAGTTGTTCAGTGGGACCCTTTTCAGAGAAAAGAAGCGAGTCTTTTTTAAAAGGTGTATCCAAAAGTTTGCCACTATCAAATGCACGTAACAATATTTTCTCACCGTTTTGGGGAATAAAGGCATACATTTCTGCATACTTAAGTCTGAGTAAAGACAATTTTGAGCACTACCTGTATTGTAGGCTACTACATATTGTGCCAAAAAGCACTTTAAATATTCATTCTGACCAAATCTGTAAATAAGCACGATAGTGATCTCAGCTAAAAATAGATATCGACGTCATACAGAGATGATAAAACTCGGTCTCAAAAAGTAGGTTGTCACATGTTTTTTTATAGTTTAAAAATAGCTATCCCTGCGGCGTGGCTCAGATAGGAAATACCTGTTTGCAATGACGAGTGTAGATTTATGCTTCGCTGTTCACAAAGATCTATGGCATCAATGAACAGCATTTTGCAGGACCTTTTCAGGTATCAATGAGTGATTCATATTTTGAAAAAAAAAGTCTTTGGTCCAAACTTTCGAATACCACCTTTAAGCAGTGTAGCTTGCAATAAAAAAAGTAGCCGGCATGGTTACCACCCGTTTGATTATAAACCTCGTTTTGTAATAAGCTTATTTTCGGTCCAATATCTTCATTTTCGTATCTCAAATGACTGAAAATCATGAACAAAAAAAATGAAAACACATACATTTATGGCATTTAAAGTTGTTTACGCACACATTTGAAAAAGTTCAATTTTCGACCTTATGCAAAAACATCTTTTCACTATTAGAGGAAAATCCGTTTTGATGTTAACTTAGTTTTCGTCCAGAATCTTGATGATTCCTGAGCAAAAGTGTTGTATTTGGTGTGATAACATGTTAATACACTATTTTCTCTCATTTAAACAACATTTGGGATAAACTGGAGACGTTTGAATTTTCAACTTGTTCTGTAGTACATTTTTTTCACATCGACCGTCTCGTTTTGTTGAAAACGTATGTTTATGGTACAATATCTTTATTTTCTTGCCTTAAATGGCTGAAAATCATTAATAAACCATGTAAACACATACATCTGTGGCATGTAAAGTTGTTTACGCACACAATTGAGAAATTTCCTTCCTAACGCTCGGGGCTAAGGGGACAGCATTACGCCTGACTAGTCGGTGTCAGTAAAATGGACCGGCCGGGTTCAGTCCCTGGGCACCTCATAAGTGCCCCTGTGCTATAATGATAGAAATGTCGCTGCACAGTATCGGCAAAAATGCCGGCAAATCCCAATCCCACAATTGAGAAAGTTCAATGTTCAATCTTATGCGATAATTTTCCATGTTTCTTTCACTATTATAACAGCTAAACCCGTTTTGTAGTAAACTTTGTTTTCGTCTCGATTCTTGATGATTTCTGAAAAGAAAAAAGTGTTGGATTTGGTGTGAAAACATGTTTATATACCTTTATTAATTGGGGCATTATTTCTGCAAAAAGTCAAACCTATGTCCAACAAAAGACGATTTTGAACATTGTCTACATTGTAAGACAGTAGAGATCGTGAAATAAATCACTCTACATGCGCATTCTTTCTATAACTATTAATAAGCATGATTGTGATTTCTGCTAAAAATAGAAATCGACGTCAAAATACCCGAATGATTATATAAGGTTACGGGTCACGTGGGTTTTTTTAGTTTAAAAATAGCTAACAAAGCAGCGTGGCTTATATAGGAAATACCTTGTAATGACGTGTGATGAGTTTATGCTTAACTTTTCACATCGATGTACGACAAGTTTTGTATGTGATTTATGTGTGCACTCATACCTTTAATGACGGGTCGCAATAGCTCAACTGGTAGAGCGTCGGCTTGCGGATCGGGAGGTGGCGGGTTCTAACCCCGACCGGGTCAAACCAAAAACTTTAAAGTTGGTCGTAGTGGCTTCCCTCCAAACGCTCGGGGCTAATGGGACAGCATTACGCTTGACTCGTCGGTGTCAGTATAATGGACCGGCCGGGTTCTGTCCCTGGGCACATCATAAGTGCCCCTGTGCTATAATGATAGAAATTTCGCTGCACAGTGCCGGCAATTCCAATTCCAATCATATCTTTTATACGGTGCAATCACTATTTTGTGAATTCCAAGGCACCATGTAACACAGAAAAAGGCGCGGGAACATTTGTATTTCAGAGAATAGCCTACTGAACATGTTAATAGTTCTGAGTATTGTCAGTCAGAGAGAAAAAAAAAAGAAATTATTTATTGAAAAGGCGTTACAATTGTATTTTACGCTATATTTTTTCATGACAATAAAAAATAAGGAAAAGAAAGAAAAAGTAACAAACTAGAAATACACGATACACCATAATCCAAACTGCATTAACTGGATAATAATGGTTAAACATTGGACCTATTACATTTTAAATTTTGTTTTTAAAAATACATTATGGAAAAGTAAGGGAGGCCCGTGGCTGAGTGCTAAAGTCACCGACCTACTTCACCTGTAGTGGCAATTGAAAGGCAACACGTGGAAAAAAGAATTACTCCTCTTTTGTTAAATAGAATGTCTTCCTTTGAGGATAAAAATATAGATAGTTTCCATGTGACGTCATAGGCACAGATAAGACAGTTTCAGGCAGCCATCTTTGAAGGCAGAAGCTAATGCAGGCCGAAATCTGGAAATATGTGCTGTATTAAACTCTCCACTATGTTTTTATTTTTAAGTCTATTTTACTGAATCTTATCATAAATTAAACATCTTTCATAAAGTATTGTAAATATTAAAACTATATTTTGAAAATCAAAAGGTAAAAAATACAACCAAAAAAGTTACACTGTTTATTTTGTTTAAGGACGAGCCAATATTTTTTTTGTGTGTGTATTAATTCTTTGTGCATTTATCAATTTTAAAAATATTGCATTCTATAAATATGAATTTCAAGAGCTTTCCAATGATGTATAGCTTCTAATCCCCTGAAGTTGCCATCAAAGATGGCTGCCAAGATAAGGGATCTTCACTGATGTGGAAACTATCTATATACTTCGCTTCAGTGACATAGAAGCTTCAATGCTTTTACCATTCAGTTTTCTGCATATTAGATTATTGTTGCCTTATTGTTGTCTTAAGAAGCTCATATTACGTATTTTCGACTACTTTCGTCTTTGTTTACAGGTAATTTAAGTTGTTGGTTAGCGCTGAATTAGCTGATCAGTTGATTTATACATTTTTCAGATGTTACTGTCCGAGCATAATTAAATGAATCCTATCGGAGCGTAAGATGATTCTGTGATAGAAGATCCCAGCTTCACAAGACATTATGTCTGAGTTTTTATGCTCTCCGATTGGAGAGCATATAGTCGCCGCTTTGTCCATCCGTCTGTCTATCTGTCCGTCCGCTTTTTCTTGTCCTGGACATAACTCTGAAACTACAAAAGGTAATAACAAGAAACTTTGTAGGTATTGAATAAAAGTGCAGTGCATAATAATCGTAACTCTGCCTTACCTAATTTTGGAGTAATTGCCCTCTTTTCATTTTTACACATTGAACTTTGTCCGGGACATAACTCTGAAGCTACAAGAAGCAGTCTACTTCAGTGACCATGACACTGTCTGGATTTCGTTATGCTGAATTTGGTAATCACTTTATGGACACTCGACTTATCTGTGTCCAAAACCTATTCGCGGAGCATCACCCGGCCCAACTGGTTCTTGTTGCTTACTATGTTTGCCTACTTACCATCGCTTAATTTTCTAAACGGCAGTCTGTGTATACACAGGCAACTGACCTTCACCTTGTTAATTGGGTATTAAGAAGAACTATAAACAAAGCACATTACAGTGTTCTTCGTGCTGCCCGGTCATAGTGTTAGGTCTATGCGCTTTGAGGCTGTATGTGCAAGCCGATCAGGCTTGCAGGGAGGCTTCCAGGGAGCTTCGGTTGTGCTCCGAGACTAAGTGGTTCGACTTCCGAAGAGGTTTCATTAGATTCCCCGGGGCATAAGTGTTCATACTTCCGAAGGGCACGTCTGAGAAGGCTTGTAGGAAGAAGACCGCGCTTAATCCGGTAGTCTTCGGTCGTGACTTGGAAAGGAACGGGCGTGACTGGCTCTTGTGAGTCAGTGGAGTCAAGTACGTGCAGGGTATAGCTTTTCAATGAATAGGCACGTACGTGAGACTGATAAGGAGAATATTGGGAGTCAGTGAAAATGCTCGTGTGTAACTGAGCAGCTGCACAAGGAAGTCAGTAACGAGGCACGTACGCGCCAGGATTTTTCTGTGCATCAAGGGAACGTGTGTGACTGAGAGCGAGTCACAGATTTAGGGCACGCGTGAGACAAAGGAGTGTGCGTGACAAGGAAGTGTCTGCTCTAGGAGTGACTGAGACACTTAAGTAAGGCATGGCTGAGCTAGTGGTCTTGGCGGGCTTGGCTCGCAATCTCCATGCATTGATACTCTGAGGTTTGTGCCTAGCCTCCTCCTTCTCCCTCCCCTCTCTTCTTCTTTTGATGTTAACTTACAAATACAGCTTCATCATCATCATCATCAGCAGCAGCAACAACAACATAAATACAAACATAAACAACTACATGCTTTCGCTCCTGCTTACGACGCCGACACCGATGATGATGATGATGACCATCGATTTTCAGAAAGCTTTATACGACAAAATGCAGCATTTTCACGCATACAGCTTGTGGTGATCTGTATTCGGTGTGAGCTGTGTTTGGTTTTATAAGCCACGTATACAGCCAATCTGGACCTGGTAACACAATCAGTAGATCGTCGACGCCAGGTACGGAAAGCCCCGGGTTTTAACTCGGGCTGCAACATGCCAAAGTTATTAAAATAGTAGTGGTATAGCTCCATTGCTAAGACTAAAGCAAATATAAGGGTAGTTCCACGATTGTTTGGCCCGGTGTCAGGATAATGTGACTGGGTGTGGTCTCATGCCAGGTGTTCACGGCATGCTATACGCAGTGAAGGCAGAACTATATTTGCTTTGAGTGAACACCTTCTCCGAATAGCTGAAAATATACTTAATAGGACGGTGAACCGAATAACAAGCAACACAAATATTTGTTTGCAACCAGATTTGGGCTTGTAGATAATTTTAATAGTGAAAATGTTTTTACATCATTTTCTCTCATTAGAGATATATTGGAGACGTTTGGATTTTTTCACATCACTCAATCCGTTTTGTAAAAAAAACTTATTTTTGGTACAAAATCTTCATTTTCTTGCCTCAAATGGCTGAAAATCATTAATGAACCATGAAAACACATTTCTAACACTTTTGTTCAGAATTCATTAAGATTCTGGACGAAAACTAAGTGTACTACAAAACGGGGTTTCCTCTTATGATAGTGAAAATAACTTAAACCTAAGGTGCGAAAACAACTTGACATGCCAGGTTTGTGTTTCAATTGTTTGTTAATGAATTATTATAAAACGGGTTTTATTACGAAACGGCTTGTATCACATGATTTACCTTGTTTTCCATTTAATATACCCATGTAATATTTTTTGTAATACACTAGTGTAATACAGCTTTTCCTGCAATTTGATTGGCTGGCAGCTTTGCGTGACTATTTGGTATTCATCCGCCGAGTTTGTAAACAAACTGGAAGACAATGACAACTCTTTTTTTCGTCGGTTCAAATGTCACCATTGATTATTGGTATAAATAAAGTTACCACCATCATGAAGCGTATAGCTAAGGCTTCTGGACTTACATCCGAAAGACGTCTGACTAACCATAGCATCCGGAATCTTTTAGTTCAAGAACTGTCCGAAAATAACATCCCGGCAAATCAGTTTATGCATATAACAGGACACTGCAACATTCAACCAATTAATAACTGCCCCCATATTAGCGATAATCAACACAAAATGATATCGAACATCCTCACAAATTCTAACTGTTCTCACCAGCATGTGAATCAGGGCACGAATGTCCACAACGCGATGGTAACTTCAATGAATTCCGCCACAAAGTACTCAAACAAGGCAGTCCACGGTGGCTTTAACAGCATCTTCGCAATATTCAGCCGCCTATGACACAATCAAATGTAAATTCTACTGACGAGTCTGCAAGTCCACCACATAAGAAACGAAAAAGAATTATCTCCATAGTCGACACTGACAGCGATGAGAATTAAATTTGAATAGTGATCTTCACACTAAATGCTATGTAAATATCCTGGGTCACGCACTTCCACGTGTTTACTGTTTTTGTTATGTTATTTAGCTAAAATAGTAGATAAAACATAATGACAATGATATGTTATTTTTTATTGTTTATAAATGTTAAATACTCATTAAATGTTTGTCAAAAGGTTGTTTTTACTCTCAATTAAAGACAATAAAATTGAACTATTTTGTATAGCGCAACAATGAACTCAAACGGTCTTTGATGCAGTGTTCGGTTAAATGACGCCACAATATCGTTATAATTTTGGAACCGGCATGTAGATCTACACGGGTATTTGTTTCTAGTAAAAGAGGACGAAAATCATGTGATAAAAAGAATCTGACACTCGTTGTTATTTAATACAAACATTTATTAAACTCGTCCAGGCAAAATGATATTAAACTCGCCGAGGCTCGTTTAATATCATCTTACCTGAACTCGTTTAATAAATGTTTGTATTAAATAACAACTCATGTCAGATCCTAATTATGTACTTGAATAGTGTTTTAAACATTATCTTACTTAGAAATACACATGTATAGCGAAGCAAAAGAATTTGTTTCCATAACGTTTCCTAAAACAAATGATGTCTTAAGCAATGTTCTGTAAGATACGTATGGTAAACAACTTTATTATTGTCGCATAATACAGCTCTCAAGCTTGTTTACGTCTTTTGAAACGGTATTTTCTATCAAGCATCAATATAGCCATCGGCACAACGTCGCGGCGTCAACTACGTCAAATCGTCATGACGTTACGTAACGTTTCTATAGACACACAAGATAAGCTTAGGCATACAACAAAGTCACTAATAAATATGAGCGCCAAAAGAAGGAGACAGAAGGCAGTGCCATGGAGACAGGGGCCCCAAACTGGGGTACTCCTAAGGACTATCAGAGGGGAAACGTTCTATAACTATATGGTGAGTAGAAAATGTTAAATTTGTTCATTTCTGAAGCTAGCAACAAAACAACGTTAAAGCTTGCTGATGATATATCATTTTATTTATAATAAAATACATAAATATATATACAATTATTTTAATAATAAATTACCAATTTTGATTATTTTATGAAAAATATGTTAATATTTATAAAACAAGAATGCAGGTTAAGACATAAAGAATGTTATTCGAAAAAAAAGAAGAAAGAAAAAAGTCACATATTGAATAGTTGTGAAATGTCAAAAATACTAATTTCTGATGCTAGCAAAAAAGATCATTAGACCTTGCTTATTAATACAACATATTTAATAATTAATATAATTAGTTACATAAAGAAATGAATAAGTTGCCTTTTATAAGTTCACTACAAATAAACAGACATAGGACTTTATTCATTTTCATATATTCCTAGCAATGTGATGGGAAATAGTAAACGGTCCTTTAGAAATCTGGGAGGGAAAAGAAACGCAAAAAAAGAAGAAAAACAGAAGAAAAAAGAAACGATGCAAACTTTTCCAAACATAAAACCAAAGTAATGCTGATTTTTTTTATTTTAAGGATTTACCAGTGATTAATCCATCCTCGATGCCATTTCAACTGAACCCAGACGCCCTTGAGTTTACACCTAGAAGATTTAGGGCGGAGGAATTACAGAAAGAAGATTCCAAAAGAGATGTGCAAAATATTATCGAGGGAATCTTGAAAAGCGTGGAAGATAAAGCAGAGCAAAACGAGAGAAAGAGAGCCATGGAGTTGCAGGAAAACGTCAAAGATATCCTCGAAGGCATCTTGAAAGATGTGGAAGATATAGCAAAACAAAACGAGAGAAAGAGAGCAATGGAGTTGCAGGAAGACGTCAAAGATATCCTCGATGGCATCTTGAAAGATGTGGAAGATAAAGCAGAGCAAAACGAGGGAAAGAGAGCAATGGAGTTGCAGGAAGACGTCAAAGATATCCTCGATGGCATCTTGAAAGATGTGGAAGATAAAGCAGAGCAAAACGAGAGAAAGAGAGCCATGGAGATGCAGGAAGACGTCAAAGATATCCTCGATGGCATCTTGAAAGATGTGGAAGATAAAGCAGAGCAAAACGATAGAAAGAGAGCAATGGAGTTGCAGGAAGACGGCAAAGATATCCTCGAAAGCTTCTTGAACGATGTGGAAGATAGAGCAGAGCAAAACGAGAGAAAGAGAGGCATGGAGTTGCAGGAAGACGTCAAAGATATCCTCGATGGCATCTTGAACGATGTGGAAGATAAAGCAGAGCAAAACGAGAGAAAGAGAGCCATGGAGTTGCAGGAAGACGTCAAAGATATCCTCGATGGCATCTTGAAAGATGTGGAAGATAAAGCAGAGCAAAACGAGAGAAAGAGAGGCATGGAGTTGCAAGAAGACGTCAAAAATACCCTCGAAGGCATCTTGAAAGATGTGGAAGATAGAGCAGAGCAAAACGAGGGAAAGGGAGCCATGGAGTTGCAAGATGAAGTGAGGGATGTCATCGAAGGCCTTTTGAAAGATGTGGAAGATAAAACCAAGCAAAACGAGATACAGAAGGCCATCAAGTTGCAAGATGATGTCAAAATATTTGTTGAAGATCTTATTGAGAGAGCGGCGAGAATGGTGGAGGATATGCGTGTTGGTGATGTGGCAGATGTGGTTGTGGAGATGGATGCAGATGTGGTAGTGGTAGATGAGGCGGTGAAGACTGGAGTAGCTGATGAGGTGATGCTTAAACTGATGGTCATGGAGGATGTGTCATTGGATGATGAGAAGGCGAATATCGTCGTGGAGGAGGAAGAGGAGGAGAAGAATACTGGGTGTTTTAGTTGTTTCTCTAACTGCTTTAGGAGAATTAAGAAGTTGTTTAAATAGAAATATGAGAAAAATATGTGAATAAAGATATTATACAAACAAAATTCGTTTTTTATTTTATTTTTCGCGCTGTATTAAAGCGGCCTAATCACAATTACAGTATATAATAACACTTTGGAACATGTTTGATAAAGTTGTTCAATCTCTCCTTAACCAATGAACTATTTATAACAGACGTATGAACATGGCATATATTCATGCATGCGCAGTTCGGAGCATAATTGGAAAACGTTACAATGCTTTTGATTCCCTAAACATGAACAGAAGCGAATCCTTTAAAGGACAGCACAATAATACAAAAACATTTTTTTTTCATTTTTAATCGATTACTTCTTGAGGACTAATAACGTTTTGCTTATTCAATGGGTTTTTAAAAAAAATGTTATTTCTGGCAATAGTTACATCATTATTTAAATATTTGCATATACATGAATATATAATAAATACATGTTATGTTTAAGGACCTCAATGGAAATAAGTGCTAGCACTGTTTGCGTCATCCTTGTTACTGGACGCATTCCGTGGCTACTCTTTGTTCTCATTTCATTTGTTTTATAGCAATGCTGTACAAACGCACTATTTGTAATCTTTCTATGTTTCTTATGCCGAAATACTTATTTATAATGAGCTGTCGAACGAAAATGGGGAAGTTTTAGCTGAATGAAAATCGCAAGTTTGTGTACTACGTATAAGCTCATTTTGTGCAACTTTTTACACGATAAAATTAAATTTACATTTAGCTCATTTATACTAATGTCCCGGAAATAGGGAGTTTTCTATTATAGTGGAAAAAATCATTATCAGTATCTATGACAACATT
Organism: Sinonovacula constricta; assembly: GCA_007844125.1. Taxonomy (NCBI): domain Eukaryota; kingdom Metazoa; phylum Mollusca; class Bivalvia; order Cardiida; family Solecurtidae; genus Sinonovacula; species Sinonovacula constricta. The sequence continues at coordinate 34,302,082 of CM017558.1, forward strand.
AATAACTTTAAGATAATTCACCATTATCAAATTTCACATCCGTCTCCATTGATATACAGAATAGTTATGCATCTTAAACAAACTATTTTAGTGTGAAATGCAATTTTAATTAATTGAGGTCTTTAAAATAATTCATCCTAAGTCATTAACATTTGAAGACAGCACCCCTCCCAACAACCTCCCCCCCCCCCCTCCCCCCCCCCCCTTACCCCACCTCTAAAGTTCGATCATTCATCTGCTCCTGACCGCGCTAACTGTACTTAAAGCGACTCTTTCTGATATTGATCTTATCTTCTATAGAGTTTACATATATAATCGCACCTTGATGAAGAGCATCGGAGCCAAATCCGTAAAACCCCTGTTTATAAATAGCGCTTTCCCAGTGAGAGCGAGACATCATGTGACCAAAGATCATGTCCATTTCCAAACGAGGCCAAATGTCTTAAGCGTCGACTTTGAATTTCGGTGTCTTACAACTCTTAAATTTATACAGAAAAGGAAAGATCGTGTAAATAAGACCATATTGTTATCTTGCAATGAAATAGCCTGTTTGCAATGGTTGCATATAATGAGAATATTCTTGTTATTTACAAGACACGTTTCAAAATGAGCAGAATATCATTTTTTTTTTCATGTTTAAAAAGACACTCTTTGACAAAGAACTTAAATGGTAGTCAGTTCATTTAGCATAATTAAGGGTATTCTGAAATTTTTTATTTAGTGAGTGCAAAACACACATACGCCTACAGTGTGTTTATTTGGCCAACATTTCCTGTATGTGTCACCAAATACTACATATTGATTGTGTATAAATATTTTTTAGTTGTCCGTGCTAATGTTAACAAGTCAATGGAAAAGAGTGTTAAAACATATCCATCAAAAGGCCGCCAACGCGTCGCATTAGGATGCTGCAACTACAGCAACACATCGTCTGCAGAAAAAGGCACATCATTCCACAAGATAGGAATGTGGTTTGATGTATTTTTTTAAAATTACAAAAATGGGTTGGCCTATCTGAACCATTGACCTATCTCCATCCGTCTTTCGTGTTCTTCTGTCGACACAAACATTCTACTGTGAAAATGCTCGCCTTTCGGAGACTTGTTAATGTTATACATATTTGAATTATTGCATTTATTGTATGGGTCACCGTAATGATACAATATTTTCGAAATTCAATATAGTCTATCTTGTTTGCCTTCCTTTTTCACTTACCGACTTCATATTTTAAGTGATGACCTTTAACAAGATCCCATAGCAAGTACTGCGCTGCGTCAATTTAAATAAATCACTTTAAAAATGTCACTGTTTTCAATATAGAGATATGTTGTTGAGGGCTATAAATAACTAATTATAATACTTTTGCACTAAACATGATCATTATGAACTAGTAATCTGACACAAGACCCCTCAACACTTACTACACTAGGCCAAGCCCCTTTGGAATGAAATTGGACCCGACAGCGCAATAGGTAAAGAGTCGGGTCCAGACACATAATAATAATAATAATAATAATAATAATAATAATAATAATAATAATAATAATAATAATATCTTTATTTTACGAAGGTAACTCATAAGCTATATACATACACACAGCATATAATATACATCTTTTCTAACAGAGGCCTTCGACTAAAAATAGAAATAAAATAAATGTGCAATGTAACAATTGAAATATTTACACAAATTATAATGAATACAGCTATTAAACATCTATTAGAAAGATCACATTCATACAAACAACATTTATCATTTTTATCATAAGTGATTAAGTGAGTATAATACATATATGTTATCATATCATTCAAGCAGTCACAATGGTACTAGTCGATTACGTTTATAAACTATATAAGAACACGGAACAAGTTAAATTATTGAAGATATTCAATATACAGTCAACTCTCATTATCTCAAATTTCAAGAGACCGTAGAAACTAGTTTGAAATATATCCGAAGTTGAGTTATCCGAATTTAAGGATAGTTTGTGTAAATCTTAAAAATCTTACCTGCTACACGATGACTGGTAATGACTGAAATTCCTTGTTATATCTGCCACTGTAAACTAAGTTTCTGCAAGTTTGTGTGGTTTTGCATGTTTAAAATGTTATTAGATTTTTTACAATGTAATTTAATATTCTTCTTTTTATTGTAGGTTGTTGCGTCGTCGTAAGTGCATGGCCTAATTTTGTATACAAATGTCAACAAGTTCTCAAAAACTGTTACAACAACAAGTACAAACTGAAACACTTTAATCAGCGTTAATTGATTAACGAAATTGTTGTTCAATAAATCAGCTAATTAAATAATAATCGATTAACCTCTTCTCTAAATTACGTGACATCCTGATTGCCGATAATTGGCGATAAAACTCGCGCCCAAATCTTCGTGTGGGGACAAGAATTTAGTTTGATATATCCGATAATTTGACACATCCGAATTTGAGTTAAGCGGAGTCGAACTATATAGAAACTATAGGGAAAAAACGGGACCGTAGAAAAAACAGTTTGACATAATCGGAAATTTGAGATAACCGATTTTGAGATAACGAGAGTTGACTGTAATTATCTGAACACAAACAGTAATATACACTTGTTATGTTTGGTTTGTTTGTTTGTGTTTGTTTGTTGTTTGTTTGCGTGTTCATTTGTTGTTGTTGTTTTGTTTGTCTGTTGTTGTTTTTGATGTTGTTGTTGTTTTTGTATTAGCATTTAATCATATACATTGGTACACAAAATTAAACAAATTGATAAGCCTCACACATGTATGCAATAACATTCACGCTAGTTGTCTCATACATAATACGAATATTCACAAACATAATGTCTACATTAGTTTAAATGAAAAATGGATGTACATAAAAAAACAAGTATACCGGTATTAGCGAAAACCCTTAAATATTCAAACAGTCACTCAAAAGAAAATAACATATTTATAATATAATTTTATGTAATGGAATTATACCAGCAAAGTAGTGCCATTATATATAGGGCTTGCTAAATTGGCTATTTTACGGTACTTTCTGAGTTGTAAATTGTTTTTCTTTCCTTGTAAATATATCACTGCATTCTATCGCAGTGTTTCAAATAGAAAATGTTTGTATGAAATTTTAGAAAATATGAATGGATTTTGACATTTTTATATGAGTCGGTATTTCATTCCATACACTTATACAAAAATATGAAAACGTGTCTTTGTAATGAGGTCCCATGTTCAAACTCAGGCAGGCAGGGGCAGGCGGTGACATACCAAAAGTCATTAAATATGGTAGAGGTATAGTTCCCTTGTTAATTCCCATGCAAATAAAAGGGTAGTACTACAACTTGTCTGCACGGCGGTGTGCCCGGCATGCTTTAGGCAGTAAAGGCAATATCATATCTGATTTAAAAAGATATGGTCTCCAGAGAACGATTATACTGTTGGTTGGACGATAAACACAACAAACAAACCTTTAGAATAAAACATTTTTATAGGAATCCTTCAACTAACCTGGAGAATATCAGTTTTAAAATAAATAACCAAATTTTGAACGAATTTTGTTTAAAAAAAAATAGTTCATGAAATCTTATTGAACTGACCAACTCTTTATTTATTAAAGACTACAAACGGTTCATAAGTCGTTTTAAAAAAAATAATATCAAATAACAATATTTAAGGAATAAACTAGAATTCAGCACATGTACAAATATTACTTATTCATTCTCTCCAATTTTATAAAACATTTATTTACAAAAATAACGTTCTCAACAAAATGAAAATTAAAATTGATTGACAACTGAAATAACTCTCAACATTAATAAAGCTTCTGTCAAATCATACTGCCACCTATTTGTGTTAAACGAAGACTACGGCATTGAAATGTATTTATAATAGGCCTATAATGCGTACACTGTTCAATTGTCATTTGTAAATGAAAGTAGGCAACAAACAAATCGCAATTATGGTACGTGTATATGAATGTTTAAAACTTTGTCAGTTATATATCAAGAAGTTCCAAATGGGTATAAATGCAAAGGCTTAGCTATAGTAAATGACAAGTATTTTCAAAATACCGCTACGTCTCTACTTTGCTTATAATCCTTGCTTTAATTTTGTCAGTATGAAGATTAAAACACTGCTTTACACTAGCGCATGTTAATTCAACGACATTTAAGGCATATCGTGCATTTAACTATTAATTACACGGTGATGTATTTACACAACGAGCGCTTTGTTTATGCGTAGCTAGCACTATATAACATGGCGACGCTATGCGCACGTCACTTCCTATAGTAGTCCAAATAGGTCATGTTCAATCCAGTAATGTAGATCAATGAAGAAAACCACGTGGCCACTTACTTTTGAGATCACATTACATACTGATCCGGGTAAGACCATGACTTCTTTGTACTGAAATCTCAGTCATGTTTGTTGATAGATTTCGAAATAATGGACATATAATGCTAAATTCACGATTTGTACTGTCTTACATATGAGGTAGTGTTATACAACGAGTATACCAAATCCCAGGACAGGGGTAAGATGTAGTTAATTTGTAATCTATATTTGATATAGGCAAACTGTCGGTTATATATACACTCGTCAAAATTTCTAAGTGCAACATTGTTTTGCAGCGGAAGACAGCTATACAACTTAATTAGGTGAAACACATCCGTAAGCATGAACGTGTTGTGGATTTAGGTACAAGCGCACCGATCTATCGATTATTTACCGAAGCGTCACGCTGGCGTCAAAAATCACGATTTTCCTGATATTCAAAAATATTTTCAATAATTTTCAAGTATTTCATTGTTAGTTTTTATCAGGTATTCCGTAAAATACAAAGTGTGCACTTGGAAATTTTGACTAGTGTATATATACCACCTTTAACTGATCCAGGGTTGGATCCAGATGGGATGGGGTGTGCGGGGGTGGGGGTGGGGGTGGGGTGGAAATGCATCCTGCCATCAACCAGTTAAAAGAGCAGCATAAATGTAAGCTTAAAATAATACTAAGCTTTTAAAGTTAATGTTGTCTGCTAAAGTCGAAGTTAGGGTCCCTAACTGCGTATGTTTATCCAGTATTTCATGTTTTTATTTATACTTTCTTTCAAATAGTATGCAAATACTTCTCCTATATTTAATAACAGGCGGATCATAGACACGATCTTATAGTACGTGATTTTTTTGTGTCTGTCGGCAGTGCTATATAAAGCACAATAACACACAATGCGATTGTTACTGCGTGTTCACAAGCAAGTATGAAGTGTCAACAACAATAAATTAAAATAAAAAAATGAAATATTTCTTCGAAAAGTCCGCAGTTATATGCCAAAATCGTTGAACGTAAGAGTTAACAATCTCAGAATTAAAGCTTGGAATATTTATAAAGTTTTTCAAAATAATTGCTAAGCTCGCGGTAGCAACATTCTAGAATGGTACTTCTTTACTGCGCGAATGTGACGTGTGGTAAAAGTCAAGTCCCTCGGCCAGTTTTCAAGTACTATCATATAATGTCGTTGTCAATTAGGTATCGTTGCCATTAAGTGTCCGCGATATAAACTGGAGTTGTATAGATCAGAGAGGTCATAATCATGAAGATCCTGCCCATTAATTTGTGGTCCTTTTTAACAGGTTTACAAAATTAACAATATGAAAGGATTTTCATTATTTTCGTTAAAAAACAAAATTTTAGCAAAATATTTAAATAAAAGAACACATAATCAAAAATGAATGCCGGCTCGTGAGTTCGATATACGGTCGGGGCGAGAAGTTTCATCTGGGAAGTTCTTCCAGATAACCTGCGGTGCGCTGGTGGTTGCATTCAGACACATTTTTATTGCTACCTGCACGTCGCCTTTCTGACTATAGGAGTGGTTCCACTAAATACCGACTGGAAGTAGAATGTGTGATATGGACTTTTTCTCTTTAGTAACAGTCTGTTGCTATGTTTTGGCATTAAATTTCCTATTTTGAAGGTAATCTGAACCTTTTGGTATCAAAAGGAAGCTGAAACTATGTAGAATTTAAAGAAAGCAAAAGTCTTTAACCCCTATGCACAATAATAGACTGATCCACTTTTACAGGAAGTACATATTTCATTGAAATTTGGCGGTTACCGACTGGCAATTTGGCGGTATGCGCAGTCTATGAAGCTGAACCTTCTTACAAGTTGCAAAAGTTGCCTTATTTCTGTGTCTTTCTGATAGACAATAAATAGCTCGTTTCACCTATATATGGTTATGGGGGTCCATCATAACTTGGTCATGGTGCAATTTGTTTCCATCTTTTCACGATTCACTATAGAATATAGAACAAACTTATTTAGTGGCGTCTAACCTATACGTCTGCCGGTGCACACGTGAGTCTAGCTGTAATATATAACCCTCCAGGTGCCACATTTCTACCGCTGAAGATAGCCTTTTAAACTTTATCGGTAAACATTTTACGTTCTTGTTGAAAGAATTGACCAAAAAGTTACCATTCTGATTAGACTGTGTTACTAACGCAGACGATAAGGAACTAAGTGATGACCAATGTTAAGTAGTTATAAAGGGCACCTTAGACCGGGGCAGAGAGGGGGAGAGGGAGAGAAAGGTGGGGGGGGGGGAGAGAGAGAGAGAGAGAGAGAGAGAGAGAGAGAGAGAGTGGAGAGGGAGTGTTTTAAATATTTCGAACCACCTTCAGTCATAAAACAAATGTCAACAAACGGGGTTTATATATTGCACTAAAACATGTTAAATTCAACTATGATCCTGAGACGCTTTGTTTACACGTTACGTCAAAGTTGTTATAGTCCTTTTCATTGATTTCCCGTGTTTTTGTACGTGTATTGTAGGCTAAATTGCCCATTGACCGCTTAAAGAGGTAACGAGTTCAATAAAATTGAGTTGAGTTGAGTTTAGGTAGGAAAGGGAGAGTGGGAGAGAGAGTGGGAGAGGTGGAGGGGAAGAGAGAGAGACAGATAGAGATACACAGAGAGACGCAGAGAGAGAGAGAGAGAGAGAGACAGACAGAGAAGGAGAGAGAGTGAGACAAAGAGACAAACAGAGAGACAGAGATAGAGATATAGCCTAATAGCTAAGAATAAGAGAGCGAATCCTTAAATGGGACCTCTCTCATACAGGGGTGGTAATCATAAATGTGCAACTGAAGCAAAACTCCTAAATAATTATTTGATATTTATAAAAAAGAAAAGATTATTGTTATTGTGGCTGTATTTGCAGTTCTAAAGATAGATTCAACTGATGTGGTGCAAAATAAGGTTGAAAAATTGTCAAATTATGAAAACGCTAATTTAATGCACTGCTATGCTTAATAATGGACTGATCCATTTAGACCGAAACTAATCATTTCAGTAAAAATGTGTGGGTTCACTTTGAAAAAATGACGGTGTATGTTTTGAGGGAGTGCAGGCCGCCTTTACTCTAAATGGTTTTCCTTGTAATGGACCCTGTTAAATAGAAATTACATTGGCCTTTCACGTCATATATGATCACTGGGTGGCTAATGAAACGGTTCATTGTTAAATTGCTTCCAATGTTGTGACATTTACTATAGTTATCGTATTAATATAGTGATATATAATATACATATGCCTCTTTTAACTGTGTATATAAATAGAAGTTGTGGAAAGTCTTAATAATTAAACACACCCGCCCCCAACGCTAAATGAAATAAAGCAAAACAGGGAATATTTTAGTAAACGTTTAATTAGCAAAATAGTAAAATCAAGCATATTTAATGTTAAGACGTAAATATACAAAACCATCATGCTTTGCCACTTAGTGTACAGTGTTAAAACCAACGTACACTCCAGTCAGTTCTGTACATTAATATAAGACACACTCCTTAACGAAAATAACAACATAAAGGCATATTGTTAAAGCATTTTAGGTGACACTGGAAATTTACTGTACACTTTTAATTGAATATCTATAAGATGCAGTAAATGATTTCACATGTTACTGTTAAATGTGGTATCCGACAGTTTCGACCATTTTTTTTCACCAACAAGCACATGAATTATTAACGTTTATGTGTATTTTGTATTATATGACCAGCCATAGGACAGGACTAATTTGGTCTCTTAAGACAGATGGTCTCAAGATAACAGGTGGTCGTTTATTGGGTGTTAATTAAATAACGAATTTACAGTATTTTCCTCATAAATTCACTTATCTAAAGGCCAGTTACCTCCAGGCCATTTCCGGAAACGTATGCACGGAAATTAACGAAAACATTTAACCACCTCATTTGGAACTCCTCGGCTATTTTTACTTTCAGAAGTAGAATTCTCTTCCGAACATGTACGGAAATGGCCGAAGATGATTCGAGTGGGATCTCCTTCACGAAATGGATAATTTCTACTCGATAAATAGCGAAGTATCTCGATTGACTCAAATTAAAAAAAACAACTGATAACCGAGCAAGCTAGACATCCTCACTGATCTCCGGAAATCACTTCCGGTAATAGTCGAGTATTAAGGATTGACCTCGCAATAAACAGATAATATAAAATCTTTCCGGTCACATGATCAAGTCATTGAGCTACTTCGTAGAAACTTGTAACAATTTAACGTGTGATAACAATTAAACGTGTGACTCTTGTCCGATAGCTTCCTCTTTTATGTACGTTCATAAAAGCATTGTTGCTGTAAATAGGCACTTAGATCAGGCGTGAATGAACAAGTACTTCAAAACAACCGTAAACAACGACGTATTTCAAAATTTCAAGCAATGACATGAAAGAGTGCTTGACAAAAATGTTGAAAAAATGGAAAAAAAAAAACACTAAAAAAATTGCATGCATAAATCGTTGTGTCATTTGTAAAAATGAACGTTGAAAAATGGTTTATAAATAATGTAAATGTATGAGTTTGACAATGACTGGCCGTTGCGAAGAGTGGGCAATCCGAAAAATGAATCAAATCAAGTCAACCATCGACTATAAATTAATAGATTATTTTGTTAGTCTTTTTTTTTTTGGCATGTGAAACAAATGGCTAATGTGTTCATTTAGCGAAATTACCATTCATTTACAATCTAAGTTGTTAAGGGGAAACTAAAAATGTCCAAAACTTGCAAACAATAAATGCATACTATTACAAGGCCATGTATAAGCATCTGCGAACAGCAAGTTAATAGTTGCCTTTAATTAGTATATATGTGTACAAGGTAATTGTCGCGAAATAACAAGGTTGAATAGAATCAGTCCTTTGTGCTGTGCGACGATTTCTGCGACTTTGATCTTGTGGACGAAAAGGAGGAGGACGATGTCTCCGATAGCGAAAACCACGGCGTGCCATCTTTACGCACACACCGGCTACATAGCACCACGAACATTTCTTTTCGGAAGCGCTTTCCGCTAAGGCAGTACAGAAAGAAATTCACAGATGAGTTGATGACAATACCAAGTTTCGCGATGGAGAAGGCTTCTGAAACGATGATTTTATTTCCCTGAAAAAGAAACGACAATGCTTGTTTAGAAAGTCATTATCTATTTATTCAAGCGTTTGATTAAAGAGTTAATATCCTAAAGATCGACAATAAACTCGTACTCGAAATGTGTGACTAATTAAAAACAAAGATATAAGCAGCATATTGTTCTTTTCACGAAAAGGAGAAGTCTTCTTGTTTAAAACCTCATCAAACAATTAAATTTCATTAAGAATATATACAGACGCAGAGAACATACAACTAAAACAAGCAAAAAACAATCACACACAAAAATAAACTCACGCATACATTTACACAAAAGCAAACACACTCTAGATCACAGAAAATCACACGCGCAAAACATACATTTTGTTGTCGCATGAGACCCTTTTATAACTCATCTTACTGCTTGGCTCTCACTGGTAATTGTAGTCAGACGTATAACTGGGGCGGCTGGAACAATTCTCTTCTCGAAAATTGTTTCAGGCCGCTATATTGTGTCGCGGCGACGTAATTACAAATAAAACAATAATGTGTTATAACCATCACCTACCGCTTGTTGCATGAAGAAACACTGCACTATGCACTGGAAGACAATCAGGACGAGAAACGTGAAAGTCACGGTAAGAAGCAATCGGGTCAGCTGTGCTTCGGATTTCTTCGCCTTCTCTTTGCCATGACTGCCACGTTTGTCGCTCATCTGACGATTCATGCCAGTGACTCGTCTGATGATCAAAGTGTTCAGACAGAAGATTGACACGACGGGAGCCAGTACCAGAAACATGCAGTGGACCCAGAACTCATAGCTGTCACTTCCTGCGCCTGCGCCAAAAGTCGTCTTCCGGAAAGCGGGGTCAGATGAGTTTCTCTCTGTGACAGGTTCGAACGTGGCGAAGTGAGGAATATTGACGACGAAACAGCATAATGTGATGATTCCCAACCCAATCAGGGCCTGTCTTGTGTTGCAAAGTTTCTGTAATAGATAAAGTTAGTTTTAATATTGTTTTACAGCTAAAATACTTATTGCATCGTTTGGCATGGACACAAAACTATTTCGTCGTATAAGAGAAGCCAAGCGAGTAAACAAATGGCCGATCGTTATGTCAATTTCTTATCCAACTTAAAGACCTTTGTCATATCAGGTTTGTTAATTTACTTTTTAAAGGTTTTTAATGAATAATATCAAGTCGTGTATGTAGATACTGACAATTATAGGAATGCAAATTTGTAACACTTAATTGTACTGTCACAAGAAACAATGACTTTATTAAGTTTAATGGGCAATGATTCAGTGTACCAAATGCCCCATTCCAGCAGACCTGCGCGACAGTCGTTCTACCCAGATATTTGTCGGAGATCTTTCTTTACCAAAAATACTTGGAAGTGTCTAAGCGACCATTGTCTCATGTATACAACACAAATTACATGACTGATTACGGCCAATGCAGTTTATTAAAACAATATAAGCATCGGTGGCGCCCGGGGCAAGGCGGTAAGAGTCGAAAACGTCTCGAAACTTCTCGGGTTTCACCGCGTGGGTTCGAGTCGCGGCTGGGGCGAGACCTTTACTATGGCGAGGTCTTCCAGCTTGCCTGCGGTGCGCCGGTGGTTCTACCAAGATATACACAGACATATGTCAGTGGTCTCTACCTGCCAGTAATAACTAGACATCGCCAATATGACCATAACAGTGTCGGTGCGATATAATAAAAAGAGCTACCTTGGCTTCAGAAATCCAGCAGACTTGCAAGTACCGGTCCACAGTCACGCCCACCATAAACCATATACTGCACACAACAAACAGGAAGAAGATGGGATACCCTATGTAGGAGAAAAACACCCCATAGGCGGATGACGTCACCACTGACGGGTGCATCATGGGAATACTCTCTATAATGAAGAAGAACACAAGCAGCCCGATATCCGCAATGGCCAGGCCAATGAGATATGTCCCGGTGGAGGAGCGCATCTTGGGTCGGGTCCAAACAGCGATGGAGAGGGAATTCCCTAGAATTCCAATCACCACAAATATGGTCCCCACAATGGCGCTGGTGACGAAATGCATCTTTTTAGCGGTCTCCATGCTGAGGTCAGGTAGTTTTTCTTGGAACGATTCTGTTGTGTTAGACAGTGCTTCCGCCATGTTTTATTTTAAGAGCCTGTAAGAAATATGCTGGGTAAAAAATGGTACACTGGGCTAGCTAAGGCTAAAAAATGCTTTATGCCACGAAAAGAAAGTGCTTACAGAATGGTATAATGCTGTATGTCTGCATTTACAACAGAAGAGTTTCCATTTATGTCAGCATATACAGCAAAGAGACAGCGTCCATTTATAACAAAGGAACTTCCCTTAATGTATTCTATAGGAGCGTTCTGTTATAACAGGGTTTTATGTCGGAATTTACAACACAGGAGCGTTCTTTTATAACAAAGTTTTATGTCAGAATTTACAACACAGGGGCGTTCTGTTATAACAAGGTTTTATGTCGGAATTTACAACACAGGAGCTTCTGTTATAACAAGGTTTTATGTCGGAATTTACAACACAGGAGCGTTCTGTTATAACAAGGTTTTATGTCGGAATTTACAACACCGGGGCGTTCTGTTATAACAAGGTTTTATGTCAGAATTGATATAAAAAGGAGCGTTCTGTTATAACAAGGTTTTATGTCAGAATTTACAACACAGGGGCGTTCTGTTATAACAAGGTTTTATGTCAGAATTGATATAAAAAGGAGCGTTCTGTTATAACAAGGTTTTATGTCAGAATTTACAACACAGGGGCGTTCTGTTATAACAAGGTTTTATGCCAGAATTTACAACACAGGGCGCTCAGTTCTAACAAGGCTTTATGTCAGAATTAATATAAAAAAGGAGCGTTCTGTTATAACAAGGCTTTACAACAAATAAACGAATTAACTTTTAACAAGTTTTTGTGCCTACAATTATAATTCAGTAAATCCCCATTATAACAAAATATTTTGTCAACAGTTGCAATTTAAAACCTTCCCTTTTATATAAAGCTGTCAATGTTGATAGTTTTAAAATAAAGAACAATTTAGTTTTTGTCAAGTAGTGGGGTCGGGGGAGTAGAGGGAGGGGGGTTGGATAAAATATACTTTTATGTCAAAACTTGAAGTAACAAGTTGTGTTCATAGTGAAATGTGACCTTTATAGCACTTATCTAACTATTTCGATATTATTTCTAAATGTCGTAAATATGTTAGTTCTACAAAACATATTAAAAATTGGTAATTGTACAGAATATGGAAAGATCGGATTTAATTTTAAAAACTGACGGAATCGGGATGTTTACGCTTAAAAAACACTTTGTCCTATATGCGTTGTTCTAAAGAAAGTAAGTTTTACCGATAAAAGTAAAAAAACAACAACATTTACATTATTTTGAATTTATATGTTTATAGCAAATACAAATAAATATTAAATATTGAAAACACAATTTTAAGCCTTCAGCACTATCCCCCTTTTAAAAAACGAATAAAACTCACGTTCTCAATTTATAAAATATCCCAACTAACGGCGATATGAATAACATCAATCACAAGTTTATTTTGAAGCCCAAAAGTCCGGCTCTCTCATTTAAATACCTACCTATCATGTGACTCTTAGTAACTTAGGCAGCCAATAATTGCACGAAGTTTCCCTCAAAACTATTTTTATCATCCAATCAAAGTCAGCGTACTGGCAATGACGTCACAAGGGTAGCCGAAGCCTCAAGTGGCATCTTATACCTCTTAGCCTGCCAAGCAATCAATGGTCAGACTAACACGAAAAGTATAGATCCAGAGCAGCAGCCGACTTGTCTTTACTTAAGACTTCTGGGATATATTCTTCTTTCGTTCGCAAGAAGTTGTTAGCAAATAACTAAGAATAAAATACAGAATATTTTCTGCTGTAGCAGCGTTAAAAACCTCCCTGACGACAGATAGACTAGCTGTAAGTAAAATGTTTTGAAGTGTCCTTGCAACATTGCGGTGGATGTTCGGGAGCAACGAGGAAGATAAACATAGACCAATCATCTAGCATCTGCAGCAACATCCTGAATAAGTGAACACGCGTGCATAGGTTAGATTCCAAGATAAGGCCATCATACCAGGTCCTCAGAAATTCGTGGATAGAAGTTCATCATCATAATGGTTATTTTGGCTGAATTAAATGAAATACTATTTAAAATGTTGCAATAATCGTCATTATTGCAGAGATCTATGTTGTTTGTTAATGCGATGATTGTTAGGATGATGATGAAAATAACAACGATGTTGTTGTTGCTGTTGGTGGTGGTTGTGCTGGTGGTATTGCTGGTGGTAGTAGTGGTGATGATGATGACGTTACTGCTGCTGATGTTGCTGCTGCTAATGATAATGATGATGATTATGATAAATTCTGGGTTAAAAGGATGTTGTGTGACCTGTTTTATATAAACAGTGCCCTATATTTGTTTAAGGAAACTATGTTCACCATCAGGAAAAAAACAACAACACCTATATTGTCCTTACCTCTTGGCCCACAAAAAATGATGAATTCATTATAAAGGTCATGTTTTTGCCGTTGCTAATATTTTTCTTCCTTAAAAACAGCAACAAAAAACTCTACTTCCCATTTATGGGGGTTGCGTAAAACTTATTTATGAAAAAGAAGCATTTTTCCCATGTATATGTACACACAAATTCATAAAACATATCCGAATAGCTTTTTAACCTGCTAATTGATTGAACTGATGCAATTAGTAAAATCCAGATCATTCCGTTCCCGCTACGAGCTGAGTGATCAGAATCTACACATTTTGCTAGCATATAGGTTTTTTTTGTTTTAACTTTGCAGGTTGTTTGTTAACAAATAGCTGAGAATTATAATTGGCTAGTACTTATTTAAGTTTGACAATGGTTAATTTAGCCATAGGAAAGCTGTAACTAATTTTTAATTTTTCGATATTTTTAATTTTTAATTTTCGATAAAGTTACTAGCAACATATTTCATATAAAATGTATATTTAATCGGGTGGGGTGGGGAAGGGGGTGGGGTGGTGGTGCGATCCGTGGGTTTTTTCTCATAAAAGTCTGGTGAACAGATATCTGGTTAAGGAGGGCCGAATTAAGCCGTTTAATGTTGATATTTAAAATGTTAAAGGCATCTCGAAAGGAATGTGGTATCCCACTGAGCCAGGCCCCCACATGCTATGACCAGACCTGCTAATTGCTGGTCATCACTGCAGGGAGTCTTTAGCCAACATAGTACTAATCTGTCACAGTAATACCTCTGATGGGTTAATGCAAAACTAAATTACCTGCTAGTATGGATGTGAGACAGTAGGCTAGTTTTACACAAAGCCACAAACATTATTGTTAGTGATAATGTGGGTTGTTTACTATATGATCCCTTACAAATTCTTTATTGCATTAATTACTAGGTGTCAATTTTGTAACTGCAAGATTATGTATTTATTTCATAGCTAAATATTTAATTTTGAAAATACATGAGAGATACAAGTTTTAGTATTCAAAATGACTCTAAAGGACATTATTCTGACAATGAATGACTTTTTAAATTGCTTTTGTTAAAAACGTTTCGTTACATTTTACAAATCAATATAAAATATAACTTTCAATATATATGAGAACTAAAAGAATGAAAGAAATAACAAAATGTATAAGAAATAACAAAATCAACCAACAATGTAAGAAAGAAAACAAATAAAGATTTATATATATATATATATATTATATAATATATATATATATATATATATATATATATATATATATATATATATATATATATATATATATATATATATAAGATATATATATATAAGATTTATATATATATATATATATATATATATATATATATATATATATATATATATATTGGATTACGTAATTGGTATATTCACAACTGTTTCCTTTACAAACTATGAATGACTATGTACAACCCCCATACATACACTTGGATCTTGAACAATACCTGTGTGACAGACACATCGTTACAGACTGTGGCAGCCTGGCTTATCAGAAAACAGATGCCCTCACATGCTGGGTGGGGCAATGAATGGGGGGGGGGGGGTCACTTATATAAGGCTTTTGAGATGCCTTTAACCGCACGATCAACTTCGCTTGGTTCCCGGTGCTTTGTGTAGCGTCAACATTTTTTTGCATATGCGGTACTGGCTCGTACATTATATATGAAATTTTGATACATAGTTTTGCTACGTTTTTCATTTACAATAAAAAAATCTATGTACTTATGGAATAAGGAACAATAGATTGTGTGATTAGAGTATCCAAACCTCATGCATACAGCGTGACCACCGTCCCCGACTTTTTTTATTGGCATTTTTAATAATGTTATTTTTGTTTTTAGAAAACAATCTGTAGGCACGTGCCTACAGTGCCTAAAGCAAGCCACGCCACTGAATGACATGGTTTTGTCATAATGCACGGTTATACGGTTCACTATTACACTATTTTAACTACTTTGCGCACATTTAATCAGTCTACTTATTATATTCAGAGACGATTTTATAAACTTGCCAGTTCTCGAAACATTAATTCAATACAACACAATCACTTGCGAACAAAGTCCAGTTTTGCAGACTTAATTGGTAAAAATATCGGCATGAGGTTTTAAACATTTTCTTAAGAACTTAAACAAATTGGCGTTGTAGAAGTGATGTAAGGGTGGTAGTTGGGGTTGATAGTGAGATGATGGTAACTGCAATTTATAATGGTGTTGTTATTGTTGAAGATAATGACGACGATGCTGCTGATTCTATGCTGTATTTTTTTTTATGATGATGATAATGATTTTGTTGTTGTTGATGATGATGATGATGATGATGGTGATGATGATGATGATGATGATGATGATGATGATGATGATGGTGGTGGTGGTGGTGGTGGTGGTGGTGATGATGATGATGATGATGATGATGATGATGATGATGATGATGATGATGATGATGATGATGATGATGATGGTGCGGGGGATGATGATGGTGATAATGGTAATTGATGATATTTTATAAAAAAAAGTACGCTGAATTCAAATATAGAGAGAAACAATGTAGTTAACGTGCTCGTTTGTTGTTGTTGCTGTTATTACTGTCATTGTTATAACCATTAACCTAAAAAAAGGCTTTTTTTCTGTGTATTTTTCAAGCACTTTTCCATGTTTACAAAGCATTTAAATACACAATAGAAGTATGACTAACAATACTTTCTAAAAACAAACTCTTTTAAAGTGTCGCCGACAATCGATTTAACAATAAAATATGATTATATATCATATACACAGTATAGTAAAATATATATGCGATTTCCATTGATGTATGATAATTTGACCACAATTTATTATGCAAAAAAATATTAGTTGTTCTTTTCAAGTTTGACAAATGTCTTGAAATCTGTTTCATTTTTTTTCTTCATTTTGTCTTAATTTATAGTTCTGTGTATGCTGAACATATCAAAGTGAAAAAATGATATGGTTTACATTATTTTTTATTATTATTTTTATTTAATTATTTGTAAAATGCGTACAAATACAGCATATTCTCGTTATGAATTTTACAAATTCAATCAAGTAATAGATGTACAAAATTAAAATTAAAAAGTACACATTTTCCCTCCTTATACTGGTAGAGTGGTGCCGAAATATTTGCCAAAATGTAAAAGTAGGAAGAAAAAAAGTTGACCCTGCGTGTCCATGTCGGGAAGCACTTTAACCCTATCTTTATTACTTAACTTCCTTCATACTGCAAAGCTCCCTTGAACCGGAAGTTTCATACATGAATATGTCGCTTGTGTGAAAAATTATTACGAATTCCTCATAACTGGTGTGACAAATACGTACGAATATGTCAAACAGTTGTGAAAATAGAGTTCAGAACCCATAGTCCCAATGAAAAAAAAAACACAAACGAATTCCTCAAATGTCCAAAAAGGTGGAAAACAGTTGATTTTTTTTGTATGAAATTTTTACACATTCATAACATCTGTTTATGACACTTAAACGGATCAATGGGAGGGCGTTTTTATGCTTCTCTAACAGAAGGGAAGATATAGTCGCCTGTGCCGTCTCTTCGTTTCTCACTCGGACAATCGGCCAGTCCGTCACGTCTGTCCGTCCGCCTGCAGTCATTCTAAAGTTACCAGAGATATTGATTGGAAACTTCGCACACCAACAGTGCTTATTGAGCAGAGTACAGTGATAAAAAAAACCCACATGAATTCTGGTTGGTCGTCTTATAGATTTTTTAAAAAAAAAGACTTTTAAAAAGAAAAATGCTGTTCTACAGACGGTTTATCCGTTATATGATTTATTTCAATTTAAAAATTTTAACCGCATCTGTTTTTGTTTTTGGTTGTTGTTTTTTGTAACATTATATAAGTACATGACTGAAAAACCAAACATTTTGCAATCACGTATAAATCCCGGTTTACTGTACAGATCATATTTCAGTCAGGGGGTGATAATGGTAAATGTGTGTAGAGCGTATTGAGGTAAACTTGTTTTATGTTTGTAAACGTTAAAATCGCGAAAGCTGTCCAACATATTGTATTTGAATAAATAATAACTTGTTATTCTTTTAAACAGCGACCTGAGTAATAAAATGATAACAAAACAATCATTAGATCATTTTGTCCTTTTCGTTGTTAGGAATAAATGTATGATACCGTTTTGCTTTTTTGTAATATATGAGTGTGTGTTAATGACAAAATTTGTGTAAATTAAGTTGTACATCAACATTTTTTCGGACAATGCTTAACGCCGTGATCACCATTATCGAGAAAACTGATAAAGTAGCATAAAAAGAAATTATTTTTGGTATCATTTTCTCTATTTTAACATATTTTAACATCTGCACTAACTGTCTTCTGAAAAGTGTGTTGATTTCCATAGACAAGGTTGAAAGAACAAACACTGACCAAAAAGACGTACAAAATAATTGTATTACTTCTGTACACATTTGTTAAAGATGTTGTCTGACAGTTTGGACCAAAAAAATTTTCATTAAATATTTTAATAAACTATTGTTTCCTGAACAGATCTCACAAAATGCTGTTTATTGATGTAGTACACCTGTGTTTCATAACGTCACAATCGTCATTACAAACGTGTATTTCCTATCTAGGCCACGCTGCACAGTTAGCTATTTTTAAACTAAGAAAACCACGTGAACACTTATGTCTTAGCTCATCCACGTCATCCGATGTGACGTCGATGCATATTTTTAGCAGAAATCCCAATTGTTCTTATTTATAGATTTGAAAAGAATGAGCATTTTATAATTAACGAATTTTACTGCCCTAAGTAAGTTTTTTTTCTATTCTGATATATGTATGATTGTTGCTTGGTCAATATCTTTAACGCATAGGTTATGAAACTTGTTCAGAATCGGCCCTTACACTCTTAAATAGAATGCCTCACATAGAAACATGTTCAAAACGTTCTAATCTGACCTTGACAAGTCACACACACCCATTATTATTTCTTCATTCTTCTGGAACTGATCTTTTGTTCTTCCAACTTCACACAGACCCAGATCATATACATACACGTTTTTATTATGTGTGAAACATTTGTACGAATACCTCACAGATTTATGACTAAAGTTGTGAAAAATACGTACGAATTTACATGTATCTTCAAAACGGGATTCGAAAAATTCGCAACACCTACTTGTGACATATTTTTAATGTATGGATTTGTCACACATGTGGCATATTCGTTTGTTTAAATATTCCGGTTCAACAAAGATCCTATGCGCAAACTGACCGCGAGACCGTCTTGAAGTGATATTTGTATTCGTCATGATTTTTTTTCTCTGTATGGTCCTTTTGGACATATACCGATGCGACGGGAAGCTCTCAACGTTTCAAGTGCTGGCTGCATCTTTGTCGTCTACTTCGAGTGAAAAAAAACAGGAAGATAGAAGAAACGGACGATTGAATAAGAACAGTCAGTTAGCTAAGAAGCAACTTACTTCGGCGATAGGCCAACCCAACAAAACAAAACAGGAAATCTGAAACAATTATCGTGTGGTTCGCAACAAAGGCACTGATTACCTGATGAAAAAAAAATATTTAAAAAAGCATCGCAGCAACACAATTATGGTTATTTTCGCGACGTCCAGTATTTAGAGGATGACATATATTTTTTCCTCTACCAGGACTGGGACCCATAGGAGAAGGAAGTTACATGACGGCAACTTCACCTTCTCGGCAAATGGCTTCCCTTAGGCTCTTTACTCCTTAAAAATCAAGATCTGATAATGATATATAACTCTAAACAACAAATAACATACATGTTTAGAAGTGACGATTTGTCTTTAAAATATAGTTTTTGTAAATAATAAAGATCTATGTCGTATACATATTCACACAATAATTGATAAAGCTTTATGCCCGCCATTGAAGAATAACCTTAATTATTTTATTTTATATAAAAATATTTATCTTGCTCTTAAGTTCCTTCATATTTAACTAGTTGATTCATATCCCTCAAAAAGGTACATTTTATTGTAAAAAAGTAATTTCTTGGACAGTACTTTCAACAAAAAAGGTCGAGGAATTCTGTTTAAGTCAAGTAAAATATATTTATGAACAGCTTTAATGTAGCACCGTTTTGGGATGGTTGGCTAGTTTACCAGCTAGTCTGTCATACTCCAACCCTGATTTTCGATATTTTCAAAACATTTTATTAGAAATATTGATTTATGAGAACTTTCAAAATATCAACAAATACACGTATAGAACAATTAATGTGTTGATAATTGTTAAAATTAAACGTTGAAATGATATAAATACATGTTTACTATGTATTTAATTTATATGAAATATGATATTAAAAAACGGTCGGCGAGCATGCCACCATTTTGTAAAGTGCACCATTTGTAATGCATATAAATGACCTAGAATCGACTCACGCACTTTGTCCCGTAATTAGACTCAAGAGAAAGTGTTATAATGACAGTGAATATCATAGTTTTCAACCCTTCCCTGTCTAGTCTGTTGTTTTTACATTTCTATAAGGAAGTAACACTTAGGTTCATTCATCAACAGACCCGAGTGTCAGACTGAGAATTTCGTACTTAGCCTGAATCATTTGTAAATTACACTTACTAAGTGTTTGTTTTGTTTGTTAATTATTTGTTAACACCTGCATGCCATGGGATTAATTTTGTTAACAGTCAAAGCATCAAACAGTAACGATCATAATCAGACAGATCATAGAGGTCATTTTGCTGATCTGGGTCTACTCGTTTTGCTTAAACCCGATAAAGGCGTATTCAGCAAGTTGGTATCAGAACAATTAATCGTATAGTGGTCGTTAAGTAGATACACTTAACAAAGGTCACGAAGTGTTAATTGGACATTGTCTACAACACGTCAATGACCCCCTTCAGACTGGGTGTTTACAAACTGCGTTATGAGTTCTTCTAAGTTTAACTTTTTTTTTTTCAAATGATGAAATAAACATCCTGTTATTGTTGTTTGTTGGATCCCAACAGAAACCTAGTACAGTATCCTGACACCAGGCCGACCAGTCGTGGAACTACCCTTACATTTGCTTGAGCGTACCAAAGGCCTACGGTACCCTAATTTTGTCGTTGAAGTCAAACCTGACTTCTGATGTTTTAAGTGATATTGACGAGGAGGAAGACTTAAACGAATACCTGAATGATATTAACAAGAAAGTCTATATGTTATCATCTATTCACATTTAACTTTGAATTCGGCGCCTTATGACCTGTTAAGTGTTGGTGTGCCGTAAAACCCAAATAAATAAATATGTTATCACACGCAGAACAACAGCAGTTCGAATTCTGATTTCTTCTTTACGACAGTTGGGCTTAGACACGGTGAGGTCGTCTCACCAATTTAGTGTCGTTGTTCTTAGATGACCTTGGAGATCAAGTTTTTTTTAACCTCTAATATTATTATTAGAGACGTCCTTCTTACCGTGACACTTTTTGCGGATTCTGTGGTTATTTTAGGGTTGTCCCCAGGTGACCTGCCAAATAAGAGTTACTTTGACGATTACTGCCAAACTTTGAATTTGGAAGTTAATATTTCCAGAACAAAGATTATTATTGTCAGCAAAATAGGGACGTTCTTTTAATTATCTTTGGCATTATCATTACTATATTGGCTCATTCCGGGAAAATGTAAATCAATTATCAGGTAAAGGTGTTAAAGCATTGAATGTGTTAATGCATAAATGTAAAAAGATACATCTCAAACCGAAAACATTTTTTTCAACTTTTTGATTCGTTAAGTGGTTCTACATTAAGTTACGATTGTGAACTGTATGGCGTTCCCGCAGTACCAGAAGCTAGAACGCATTCACTAAAAATTATGTGTAAACGTAGTCTAACAGTTAGAATGCCAGCAGGTAATGGTGATATTTATAGAGAACTTGGGCGATATCCTTTGTATATTTCACGTTTTGTAAGAACAATATGGATGTAAAGTCATTTTCTTTGAAAATCGCATTACGGTATGGGTAGATAAACAAGGTTTAGATTATTGTAAAAAATGGATTTACATGTGTATAATCATAAAACCTTGTTAGACAAATATGGCTTTTCTCAGGTCTTTTTCTATCAAAAGAATGTACATGCAAAGCAATTTCCCAATATTGTTAAACAGCGTGTTACTGGGTTGTTCACTCTATGGTGACATTATTCATTACGTGAGTCAAATGTTAGTAATTTATATAAAATATTAAAAACATAATTTGCAATATCAAGTATATCTTGATATTTGTCCTCCTGATTTGAGGTTCCTTATTACAAAAATGAGAATATCAGCACAAACATTAAGAATACCATAGCAAGAGGAGATGGAATCTGCCAGTATTATGACAAACATGGTATTGAAAATGAACATCATTTCATGTGTATTTATCCTGCATATAATGCTCTAAGAAGACACTATATTCCAATCTCCAACGCAGTGATCTCCCCCTTTCAGTAAGGAGAATCTCTGCTACCACACAGAAATCCTTCCAGATCTGGAAGGATTTGATTTTTTTTTTTCTTTTAATTTTTGTTCAGTAAAATGACAATCGGAATGAATGTGTATGTTAGAAGAACGACTAATAATGGATGAAAAAACAAATTCTAACGATAAAGAAAAAAAAGAATGTATTTAACTATTTATCACTATAATCGTAACAACTCGGCCATTTCCGTCCTTTCGCCGAGGGCGAAATTTCAGTGTTACACCGGTTCAATGTAAACAATCAATGAATACTGTTGAAGAAATTCACAAAGTAATAACGGAGTTTGACTCCTCCATAAAAGCGAAACCCAAACAGATCGAGTGTCTGCAGTCTCTGTTGGCAGGCAAAGACGTCATAGCTGATCTGCCTGTTGGTTACTATCGTCACGTGATTTTGTATGATGGCAGTGGTTTTAAGCGAGCGTAGCGATGTCGTAAACCCTGTGCGGAGTTTGACTATATTCATTAACGATTTTTGGTAGACCATCTTTGTATAAACTGATCAGTCTACTTTATTCAAATGATAAGAAAATACTGTATACTTTATCTCTATTTATTAAAAAATCGATGCTGTTAAACCATAGCCTGCAAACATCATAAACAGAAACATGTTCTTTCTGGTATGACTGTGACCAACGTTTTACTTTGTACAATTCTAAATAAATAGACGTTCTATTCTGTTCTGTTCTGTTTGAATCTCTGTATACCAAGAAATCGGGACTTTATTAAATACCAATGGTAAAATGCAGATTGTGGTTATTGCTCAGCCTGAAAAATAAACTTTTTAAATCCATAATAAGATAACACATTTTGCATTGCTTCTGAGAGCCATTTTAAACGAAGTTGCATAACTTTTAGTTTCATAGCTAAAATGGAGACAGTGAAGTGTTTATCAAAGAATTTCAATGCCAAAAGGAAGTAGCACGTAACTAGCCATTCTCTCACCAGAAGGCGTGCTACACAAGTTTCGCTTACACCTCTGTCAACGCCCGGTGTACAAGATTCTTGTACAAAATATAAATAATGAATAAAATGCCCGTGAGATTATTTTGATCTCTGTATATTTTACTTAAAATGAAAATGGGTATTTTATTTTTTTTAGAACAATGTTTAAGATATATTTTAACCCAAATTTTCGGGGAACTATTTTGCGACATGTGACGATAGAATATCACGTGTATGAGAACTACTTTTCCCGGCGTTGACAGAGGTGTAAGCGAAACTTGTGTAGCACACCCTCTGGTGAGAGAATGGTAACTAGCATGTATTTCGTTCTTCTTTGTTGCTTTTTTTTTTATCTTTTCGCAAAATAACACATTGCGACTGACTGATTGGAAAGAGAAGATAATTGGTCAAGAATATTATTATTATTATTATTATTATTATTATTATTATTATTATTGAATGCTAATGAGTACATAAACATAAAAAGTAAGCTAAGCCTATGTATTTGTTCTTATGTTATGTACAGTAGTACACCAACGTTTTAGGTTACGCTAGTTAGGTTAAGGGGTTGTTTATCGTTGTAGTATTAATGACGTATTTCGCATGACGTAACATTTGCGTTACAGCTAAAAAGAAATGCTAGAAATTTATTTGTTTATTTTTAACTCGGTTTCGTGAATGTTCTGGAGACTTCTGCGTTCTAGAAATTATTTGGGTCAATATAAGGGCTTGTTAGCCGATTTAATTTGAAATTTGAAAATATTGTTTTGAAACACTTGCAGCTTGTATATTTAAACTTTCTGTGTTGGAACTTACGTGGACTTTTTATATTCTACAGTGCTATAAATATTAAAGTGTTGGATTTGGAATTATATTAATTACATTCGTGTATTGTTCTACCTTTGGATTATGTCAACTGTGCGTAACTACGAGGACATTCTACCAAAAACTCTTCAGGATTATTCGACGTTGGATTATTTATTAGACTATTAAAGGGACACCTCCTAAAGGGACAAACTGAAAGTTCACATTTATTTTGTATTCTCAAATTTATATTTGTAATTGTTTTGTTACACCATAGATTTAACTGTTAATACAAATAAAACATTATTGTACTAGTTTGTTGCTAGCTTGTTCTTTCCGTTACACCATTTCGTCGTTTAGTAAACGTGCCATTTTATTAATAAATCTTAAATAGCGACACCGGTCGTAACACTTAAAAATGCAGAAGGGTCGAAAATTCGAGAGTGGTATTTAATTTAAATGTAGTCGTTCATTTAAAGAGGACTTGTCTGTATTTTATTGTAACGACCGCAGGGGTAGAAATATAAGCGCTTCAAACCAGCCTCGCTGCTGGGTTAACTCTTTAGCGACGTGGTTTAAGCGGCTTCCCGATGTGCGCGGTTAAGCAACGGTTACCGTGGCCGGTGTACGGATGGGTGACCGTTGGGGAGCGCCGGCCTACGTTATATTATAATGTGTTAGTATTCAGAAGTACTGCTTTTGTTAATTAAGCTACATTCATTTAAATGAAAAAAAAATCAGTTTCTTGAAGTGACCAAGATAACATTCATATATTTTTACTAAGACGTGATCGGTGCCTTGAAGAGTGTACCAATATGCTTACCAGACTACAACTTGCAATTTTCTAATAAAGGCTTTGCCGCGCTTGCTTTCGACAATTTTCCCATTTTATAATGATAATTCTAAATGTGCTTGTCACAATGCTTGAGTTTTTTTTTATATTCTTATCATATATAAATGACGTCTTATTTTTATTATTCTTTGTTTTGTATTAAAGCTCAAGCACCTTTAAAGAATGGTATCTATAATTATTCCACAAGATATAACTGCATGTACTTGTTGCAAATTAATATTAGTTACACAGGAACAATACCAAATGCATACTAAGGGAGACTACACAATGCAATTTTAAAGTTATGATAAAGAAGATAACGAAACGAGGAAAATTTGCAACGGAAGCAATGACCTCCTAAAACAAGTTCATACTTGTCTATATTTCGATTCTTTCAGCTGGAAGTCAACAAAGATCTTTACACAAGAATGATTGGCTTATCCGACAGATAGTCGCTAGGCAGATCCACGATAGACGGGCACACGGTCCGAAGGACGGACGCTGAGAGCCGGTACAGACACAAAGACAGAACTATGATTAATTCTGATGGACAATGTTGACTTCAAGAACAATTTATTATTATTATTATTATTATTACTATAATTATTATTATTATTATAAACAGTTGTTGTTGTTGTAGTAGTAATAGTAGTATATTATTATTGTGGTAATTATTATTATTATTATTATTATTATTATTATTATTATTATTATTATTATTATTATTATTATTATTATTATCAACATCATCATCATCTTTTTTTAAAATTTGTAACATTGTTATCAACTTTTTCACAAATTAAATAAATCTATTGTACTGGTTTTTATGCTAAAAGGCAATAAACACACCTACACCAAAATATGAAGAAAAAATATCAAGGATAACAAACAAAGCTAAAATGCACTTTAATTTGAATGTCATAGCGGATAAAGTAAAAGCAAGTTAAAAAATAATAGTTTACATAATTAACAAAATATTTCCGGCTAAACGGTATGTACGCAACCTTTGACCATTAAATTGCCGTCTTCATAATCAAACAATGCAGGCCAGATGAAAAAGTCAATATTCCTTGAGCCTGTTTGGCTGCATGACCACCATAGCTTGTGTTTTTCGTCATCAAACTCTGTGTGTGACGTCACAAGCTTCATCGGCGCTGATTGGACGACCATCTGCCACGTGACCCGAACGCATTGCTCCATGTATCGAACCAGTGATTTGTTGCTAAATATTCCTTCGAAAGCGTCATACTGGCCACTTTGTAAGAGTGAGTCTTTACAATACTGAAAAATTAATTAAATTCTTAGTATAAATAGAAGCAGTGATACCGAACACAGTTTATATTTATTGTTTTTTTTAAGTTTTGAAATTAAAACACAAAAGGCAATGTCAACGTGTTTGTAATGAAACTATTGCACTTATACAGACTTAATATTTTCAAATCATTTAAGTAACAAAATGGACAATTAAATGGGCATAGTTTTGAAGACTTATACAAAGAATAAAACTATTCAATTTATAGTTTATAATTGTCATCAGACGATTTCCCTTTACTTGATACATTTTACTTGTAACAATAGCAAGCCGTTTTCTTTGAACTTTAAGAATGTTTAAGGTCAAAAGGCAGGATCTTGCTATTTGTAAAGATGACGTTTGTCAAAGCTAAATTAGTTTCAGTCATAAAACAATGGATCTGACTTTCTTAGCGTTTTTTCTATATTTAGCCACAAAGGGGATTTCCGCTAGATGTTGTTATAATAATAGTTGTTTCAACGAATATTATGCGATCGAATTATTGTTATGCAGCAGTGCTAGTAGGATTTACTAACGATGTACTTATACGAAAATAGGATAACATTCTACCATAATGTTATCAAGAGGTTCCCAACGCCTCGTGACTGATTCTAAAAATATACTTAATCCATAACGCTTCCAAGTGGTTATCAACGCTATACTTAATCCATAAAGTGGTTCCCAACGCCTCGTGACTGATTCTAAAAATATACTTAATCCATACGGGGTTCCCAACGCCTCGTGACTGATTCTAAAAATATACTTAATCCATAATGTTGCCAAGTGGTTCCCAACACCTCATGACTGATTCTTAACATATACTTAATCCAAAATGTGGTTCTCAACGCCACGTGACTGATTCTAAACATATACTTAATCCATACAGTGGTCCTTAACGCCACGTGACTGATTCTAAACATATACTTAATCCATAATGTTGCCAAGTGGTTCCCAACGCCTCGTGACTAGTTCTAAAAATAGCTAATTGTACAGCGTATTAAGAGTTAGGTTGATAGTACAAGGAAACCCTTTCACCAGTCTATGACATGATCAAGAAGTTTTTCGAAAGTCCGTTAAAAACCACACGTTGACTTTTCCAAATTATTTCTGGCTAAATGTGTCAGTTACCATATTTACTATAGTATCTCATCTACAGTTTAAAAAATGTTTTTATAGCTTTTAAATATTTTTACAAGGACTACTTAGGAGAGCTGTTAAGCGACCACTTTCGTTTTTAATTTTTTTTCTCTTAGCTGCATTTGATTATTTCGCCTCCCTCTCAGATTTGAAAATCTTAAGAAATGCAGAAATAGTACATGTAATAATATAAATATTTGTAGATCATGCTCTATATTTTTATAAAGCATTATTATAGTTTAAACCAAATTTAAATTTATTACAAGCCATATAATAGCTGGATATATTTAGTCATTTGTGGAAGACAAATGAGCATTTTGCCTGCTAAAAATCCGACTCTTTTAAGGAAAATAGTCCGCTAAAAAGCTTTCAACGTGTGACATTTAAATTCGAAGCCCTACCTGTACAACTGGGTCTACGTCCAAACTGTCGAAGGTGTGCCTCAGGATCTCTTTAATGCTGAGGATCATGTCTGTAGAAAGTTTATCCCCGTTCCTGGAACTGTCCGGCAGCCGGCCTTCTAACTATAAGAGTTTTAAACTGGTGTACGTTAAAACTTATCTTGCGGGCTTCATTAATTATGCATGCAGACAAATTATATGCAATATGAAGACGACCGACTTCAGCCGAGCGATTTAAAATTACTTTTTGATTATAAACACATAAACGATTAGAAACAAGACAGACAGTAATGCTGTCGTTTAGGCAGTAAAAAGGTAACAATGATATAGTATGATTTTTTTTCTTGTCTATAAATAAGCATATACCCTTCAAAACTTATAAAGATTAGGATAGATTTATAGATCACATAATCATAATTAAAGAATGACACTTTTAGAATGATTCAAGATATATTGTTGTTTTTTAAATACATCGCAGCGACCAAGTATGATCATAATACCGACGTCCAGCTATTTTGGTAGAGGACGACCCCAAACACATGTCTAAGTAGAACCACCGGCGCATTGCATGTCAGCTGGAAGGCCTTCCCACATAAAGTGTTTCGCCCCGAACGGGACTCGAACACACGCGGTGAGAGGCTTAGCGGTCAGAGAAGTTACAGATCGGCGATTCCACCGCTACGCTATAGCGTATTAAGATATATTGTACTAAGATATACAAGATATAATGTTGTTTTTTATATACACGAACACATTTAGAATTATATTATAATCATGCATCAAATCAAAGAGTCATTTCTCTCATTTCAAAAACTAGATTTATTTTATAGTAATAGTATCGTTCATTTTATAGGGACGCATGTTTGTAAAACTTTGGTATAAAAATCAATCTTTGTCATCGGATTGGTCAGGTCTGACTACTATTTGAAATTTGACCAATAAGATCATTGACTTCATCCTCCATGACTCAAATTCAAAGTTTAACACCACTGACCCTAGACATTGAGATGTCAATGTGAGTAAAATTAGAACAACTCCATACTTACTACTTTGCTTGGCTCCACGAGAAGTCGCGATATACACAAAATGAGCTCAGTCAGAAGAACGTTGCTGGCTTCATAAGTGTGCTAAAATACAGAAACAATACACGCCAAATGCGTGTAAGTTAATCGATCATCAAATGTGCATACTGAAACTGAGTTACAATATAGAGATTCCTTTTATGGTATGTCGTCCAAGTTAATATTAAAATATAACATGTTTAATGGAGTAATTAAGATATAAAGCATGTCGGTAAATAAACTCTAAAAATTTTCACAAGATCACACGCTGACCACAATAGTATCAGCTAATATGCACGGCACATCAATTAAGTAATGTACTTAACTTCAGTTTGCGATTAACCAACGCTTTTTATTGAAGAAAATATGGCGGTCATTTTTCCTTAATACAAACATTACGTGATCTTGTATTTCTACGCACATACCTGTAATATTATATTGTGATCGTCATGCTATTACTTCAAATTTTAAATTATTTAAATGATATCAATTTTATATAACGCTTTAATATTGTGTATTTTATTTGATAAGTTAAAGAAATAAACTGATAAAGTTGTAACTATTTTTTGTAATGAATATTTTGTTTTTGAACTTTGAATTAACTTGTGGAGAAAGTAAAAAAGAGAGCATTCTGTATCTTTTAAAATCTAGTTCTTAGCATATTATAAGTAGAACCTTTATTTATTATTTATTTATTTATTTATTGTAAGAAAAAACTTTAGTTTGACTAAAGCACTTAATGTGCTATGACAGACATTCTGCGTCATCAATATTGTAAATACATCGGTCTGTATGTTATTTTGAAACAAAAGAAGTAGTTTTCCAACTCTTTTGCAACGAAAAACAACATCATTATGTCCATTTATCTTCTATATCATCTCCAGCTGAAACGTACAATTCACAACCTTTTGACCTTAAACTTACAGGTCACTTCCTATATTTTTACACCACCGAACCCCGATTCAACAATATCAACAAGAAACCAACAAGCAGTTAAGCCATTACCATGAGCACTGCACACAGGAATCGCGTCACCAACTGTTCGTCATCGTAGTCTGCCTCCTCCAAAGCTTCCTTAGCATCTACCCATTCCTGCGACTCGAGGTTGTTATACAGCACCGCCACATTACTGGGTCGACACCGCTCGTTGATGTTCTCCACGAACCTGTTGTCCATACGGCGCGCCGGTTTGACGGGGCTGCTGGCTCTGGAATAATTTAATTAGTAACTTTAGTTAGAATTTTGGTGGGGCAAAAGCTTTTATTTGAGGAGGTTTTAAAGCTGAGCTGCGTGGCACTAGTGGTTCTGCTAAGACCTCTACAAGGCGGGTATATTCGACCAATAATGCCTGGGTTGGTAATTGTACTCGTGGCCGTAAGGTGTGTTTCACAAGCACAAAACACAATTTAGACAAAAAAGACAATTTAGGTTTCGTGAATTTAAAACCACTCGAATATTAAGGATTACTTTAACACAATCAATCGAATGTGCGTAATTTTATTTTTTCCAATTATAAATAGAACGATACAAAGGTAAACACGGCATATATTGTATACATGTGTACTTTATGTTAAGAAAATATTCGCTATAACATTGTTTTTGACCCAGAAGGATCTGACAGGTGACATAAGTTCACTATTGTTTATAAACAGGTTGATAAGTAACCGGTCATATGTCTTAATTTATGTTGAAGTAGAGATTATGCTGACATTAATATATTAAAAATACACACATAAAAATGCACAAACCTTTGTTTCAGCGTTTCATTCTCCGTTTTTATGGTGTTAATGGAAGATTGCAAGGTATCTCTCTCTTTTTTCGCTTTCTCCGCCGCTTTGTTGGCAAGATCTAGGGAAATCTTCGTCCTCTTAAACTCATCTTGTAGACTGTGGTTTACTTTCTCTAGTTCCTTTACAAGTGTCTGTGATTTCCCTAACTGTGTCTTCAATTGTTCATTCTCTACTTTCGTTTTGTGCATCTCTCCAATGATAACATCACCGGGACCTTGCGATTTGGCAGGACTACCTTTATCCTCTGCGCATGCGCCTTGTAACTTCCGTTTCAGTTCCTCATTTTCGCGTTTCATCTCGTCTAGTTTGACCCACAGTTGACCCATTCCACCGGAACGAGCCGAAGGTTTTGGTGCGACCGACGGTCGCTCGGATTTGGCTCGTTTCTCTGAGGTAAGTGCTTCAATCAGGGTTTTAGCTTTCTGCAGAAGATGTTGGGTCTGGGGATCCCGCCTTTTCATCATGAATACGTTTCCAAGCGACTCGCAGAAGTTCTTGGCATCCGCCCGCAAATCTCTTTCCGATTGCGCAGCCATTTGTTATAAGTATTGGAGTGTTATTTCGTCTTATTTTTCTGTAAAATAGTGATAAATCAAGTTTGTACTTTCCTATCAGATTCTCACAAGAAAATGTGACTAGTATGCATTTATTCCTTTTCTGAACAGAACGAGGGTCCTTAGTTACCTGTGTTAGAAGATCAGAAACCAACAACGCATGTGAATACATTTTGTCTTTTTATCACTAGCTCATAATACTCCGTTTCTGAATAAATAACAAATAAATAACAAATAAATAACAAACAAATAACAAATAAAAACGTATGTTTTGAAAGATTGCCTTCTAATGTTTGTTGTATTTTGAAAGTAGTTTTTGTCAGCTATGCGAGTATTTTTAAGCGAACTTGCAAAGGATTTCAGTATGTCTCCTGTTGCCATCAATGACTTTTTTGCATGTTTAAGAAACTTGCGAAGGTACATGTACATTACAAATAGAACTGAGCAGCATTGTATTTGTATTTAAATTATTGCGTCTTTATCGAGACATTCAGTGTAATGTTATGACTGTCGAACACATGATTATACGCATCAAAGTTCCGTTATAGGGAGTTGGGTTTAAAACAGCTTAAACCGTTTGAAAAACGTCGCGACGAGTTTGGTTATTCCAAACGTAAGACAAAATAATGGTTTAATTGACAGCATGTTTATTTTTAAACAAATGGGCATGTGTAGTATTTCATTCAATTATTCAATTTAGGTTAAGAAAGTTTTGTTTTTGAGAGAAAAAAAACACAAATAAAGACAACAAATTTGATTAACTGGGACCAATTCGCTTTAAAGGAAGCATCCGACAGTTTGCCGAATTAATCTGCAGGAAACAATATTTTTCCACTGTTCTATTGTTGTTGTTGTTGCTTTATGGGGGCGGATTAAGGCATAAATTCTGCATAAACTCATACTTTAAACGATTTTGAACACTACCTATATTGTTAGACAGTACAAATTGCGAAACAAAATAACTCTAAATAATAATTTATTGTACATTTATAAATAAGCACGATAGTGTTCTCGGCTAAGAAAGGTTATCGACATGAAAGCGGACTATAACGGTATTTCACAATTAAGTTGTCAAGTAGTTTTTTGTCAGCTATGCGAGTATTTTTAAGCGAACTTGCAAAGGGTTTTAGTATGTCTCCTGTTGCCATCAATGATTTTATTTGCATGTTTAAGAAACTGCAGGAAACAATATTTTCCCACTGTTTTGTTGTTGTTGTTGTTGCTTTATGGGGGCGGATTAAGGCATAAATTCTGCATAAACTCATACTTTAAACGATTTTGAACACTACCTATATTGTTAGACAGTACAAATTGCGAAACAAAATAACTCTAAATAATAATTCATTCTAAATTTATAAATAAGCACGATAGTGTTCTCGGCTAAGACTGGTTAACGACATGAAAGCGGAATATAACGGCTTTTCACAATTAAGTTGTCACGTAGTTTTCTTAATTCAAAAATAACTAGCTCTGCAGCGTGGTTCAGAGATGAAATACCTCTTTGCAATGACGAGTGGGGATTTATTCTTCACTGTTAACACAGATCTAGGAAGTCAATGAACAGCATTTTGAAGGATCTTTTTGGGTGAAAAATGGCTAATTTGGTTATTGTAAATCGTTGGTCCTATTTTACCTTAAAGCACTATGTAATCATGGTGGTTTTTACTCACTATGCAATCAATAGAACGGTACGTCCTGGGCAGACATATTGACAGAACTATGTTCCATTTGCTGAATAGTCAATTATGCATGTTTGTAGTACTGCTTTTTAACGTTTGAAATAGTGTCCTATATCTTCTGCACGGATAAAGAATCTGTGAACGTGTATGAAAAAATAAACGAAAGTAAACATGTTTACCCATTAGCTTGCTCCATCTTTTAAAGGTGATATCCGACATTTTTGGGCCAGTTTTTCTTCTCTCTCATGCAATCCAAAAATTATTGTACCTGAGAAGTTTGTTTGTTTGTTTATTGGGTTTATCGTCCCACCAACAGTATTTCAGTTATCTGGAGACGGTATCCACTTAAAGCAGTTATAGTGCTGCCTTCACTGTGTGTAGCATGCCGAGAACACATGGCATGATACCACACCCAGTCACATTATCCTGACACCGGGCCAACCAGTCGTGGAACTACCCTTATATTTGCTTGAGCGTTAGCAAGGGATCTATACCACTACCATTTTTAACGACTTTGGTATGTCACGGCCCGGGATCGAACCCGGGGCCTCCCGTACCCGGAGTGTACCTGAGGAAATTCCGCTAAATGTTGTTTATTGTGTCTTACATCCATGTGAAAAGTAAGCATACCAGCCTCTTGTCATCAAAAATGTATTTTCTATCCGAGTCACGCTGCATAGTTAACTATCTTTAAAGGAAGAAAACCACGTTACTACTTCGTTTTGAGGTCACGTTTCAAACTGAATGGGCCAATAGGCTCTGATAGTGCTATAAACAGCCGTTCTTAAACTAATGCATTTATTTATGCGGCAATTAAGTCCAAATTCCACAGAACATGTGTAACATATTGTTAGATGTTTTATATTTAAGCAAACTGCCGGGTACAATCGTTTAAATATATTACAAAATCTTCCTTATTTGCTTAAACCTGCATACAAAATTAAGAAGAAATACTATCAGAGACTCAGTAGCAAATAGTGTAGATCCAGCTCTAACATCCCCTAACGCAGATAGCAGTATGATCTGGGGTTACACTTTTTTCTCAAGCCTTATAAATAACTGCTTGGCAGGCTAAGAGTTAAAGTATTATATTACCAGACCGTTGTAACGAGATGTATTTATCAATCTAGATCTTAACGCATGCTGTAAGGCTTGTGGCTCAGTATAACAATGAGAACAAAACATCCTGTTTCGAATGTACTTTGTAGAACTATAAATAGCAACTGTGAACAGATTATACACTTAAATATTATCAAAAGCCAACAAATCTTCTTAAAAAAGAAAAAATGATAGGGACATAAAAAAATTATCCGTAATCAAAATACGATGATAATCGTTACCTGATAGCGAAACAAGAATCTTTATCTGGAGTATCGAAACAGGACCGTTACATAGTCCAACTGATTTCACAATCCCACCATAAAGTCGCCATCGTTTGTAGTTCCTTCCGCCATTGATGTGAAATAATGATCGCTCCCTACACTTAGAATCACCAGTTATTGATCGATACCTCTGCAAGGCTGACTCACATGAATTTCAGACAGAAGTCACGTGACTAGTCTCTCTGTCGCGCTGTCACTGTGTCTCACAAACGCACTGACAAGATATTAATTAAAATCTGAATATCAAATCAATGTAAAAGGTAAATCATAGCTTAATTTTACCCAGAAAAAAATCACCAAAAAACTATATTCAGCATAAAAATATATGTTTATTTTATTCAATAATCGATTGAGAAATATAAACTTTTATTTGAGGTGTTAAGAGGTCTCGTACAAAAATAATACCGCTTCTACAAATTAGCACAGTTGCATATTGCTATTATTACACGGTTACTCTCACTCAGCCAATACCCAAAATCGATCGACCAAATTACTGCCTCTGACACTCATTGATCTATTCATCGTCAGTCCCTGTTGACATGGTAACCGAATAATTTAATATGCAAGGGAACCTAATGGACTAAGGGACCTTTATTGGTTACTGTGAGTGAACAGCGTAGTTATTGATTTTATCCCAGGTTGTGCTTCATTTATTAACGATCAATAAATGATATGAACGATCTGCCGAAAAAAAAATACATGTAAATATATCAAGACGTGGAAGAAACTTGAGCAATAAGAGCAGAATCTGGTCAAACAGCTCCCAGTGGTGCTTGCTGATCAGGATCTATACTGTTTGCTTTTAACAGGTCAATTTATGCATATGAAGAGCTAGCAGATGGCGAGGAACTGATCGATTGAAAGGGCTAAGCCATTAGACACAAATCGGAAGATCTCGAACTTTCTCTAACGAAAATGTTCGAGATGATCCAAAAGCAACACGACGCCTACGACAGCCGTGATAGGGTTTTGAAGACTGAGTCATGTTTGAAAGAGTTTTTTTAGGAATGTATAAATGTCTCCATGTAATTTGATAATACCACACATTTGGTTGTTCTAGACATGGTGTAATGGCGAGGATGTTTAGAATAACATTAGGTTAATAGTTGTTGATATCTTGCTGACGGTAGAGTCTATGTAGCCTACATGACACATTACCACACTTTTCGTAATTCATTTTTTAAAATTAGTTTATCAGTGTCATGCCAGTCTGTGTAGTGTTTTTGTGTATATACAAGGAGAGAGAGAGAGAGAGAGAGAGAGAGAGAGAGAGAGAGAGAGAGAGAGAGAGAGAGAGAGAGACAGACAGACAGACAGACAGACAGACAGACAGACAGACAGAGACAGACAGACAGACAGAGAGACAGACAGAGAGACATAGAGAGACAGACAGAGAGAGAGAGACAGAGAGAGAGACAGAGGCAGACAGACAGACAGACTGACAGACAGACTAACAGGGAGACACAGGTAGACAGGGACACAAAAAGACACATAGAGATTAAATTTACTTGTTATTGCATGTTCATTCAACGCAAAACGTTTTGGGAAGTGGCCGATTAAGAGTAAATTAAAGCACACATCAGATACGACTGTTTTCTATTTAAAGTGTGGTAGCGTGACTCATACGTAAATCAGGCTCTTGCGTTCTCTTGACACTTGTTCATGGAGAATTCAGTCTTGCCGGATGATATAAGATTCAACACATGTGTGCTCGTGAGAAATTCAATAGTATTGGATTTTTCTCTGAAATCCAACATACGACGTATATGGCACCACAGCGCAGGACCTCAATACAAGCGTGAATGAACTAGCGTGTTTCCGTAGAAGCGTCATATTCGATACCTCTCGCTATCGATCGGTCTGTTAGTAAGCCTCGTAGTATCAGACATGACTGCTGACCGGGGTTGAGAGTAGATACGTATAAGGGAGAAAACAAAGGAATTCAAGGCATAAAAATGGCGGACAAGAAAGTAAATCACGAACCTGCGAAGGAAACGAAAGAAGGTGATGTCAAAAATGATGATACAGAGGCCCCTGGCTTCGGATCACAGAGTTCAAGCAGTGGCGCAGACGAAGACGAAATAACAGAATCAGACGAGATTTCTGTGATTGAAAACGAGGATTATGCCGATGAAGAGGATGCGTCAAGTGTTGCACACGCTGCAAATGAGGCTGCAAATTTTAAAATTGTCGCAGCAATTGACTTCGGGACGACATTTAGCGGATATGCATACTCGTTTGCAGACGACGCGGAAAAAATCTACACGAACAAGAATTGGGGTCAGACGCAAGGTTTTCTGTTACACAAGACACCGACGTGCCTTCTGCTTAAGCCAAGTGGGGAGTTCGAAGCGTTTGGATTCGAAGCCGTGTCAAAGTACAATGATCTTACGGAAGAGGAAGCAGACGAGTATTATTACTTCGACAGGTTCAAGATGAGGCTCTATGACAACAAGGTAAAAACGCTTACTTACATACTATAGCTTTCTGGTAGATCTGTGACAACAAGGAAAGAAATCTTCACATACTTCCTTTAGCTTTCTGCCAGCACTATGACAACACGGTACAGAAATCTTCACTTACTTGGTTTAACTAGCTGGTGTCCATTGCACGGCGTAGCTGTACTTTTCGGAATGTGACATTTTGGCAACAGCAAATGACATGTGCTTCCGTCAAGAATGGTACTCTCTGGCAATATCATTTTACGATGTTGACAATTCCAGAATGTAGCTTTTTTGCACGATGTTTATACAATGTTAATGAACGTATTTCCAACACATCTTTGTAACAAGCAAACGATGTTTACATTTCCAGAATTTAACGTTTGGCAACAGCTTGACACCTTGTTTATATTTCCATAATGTATCGTTTTAAAAACTGCTATATGCGATGTTTATACATCCAGAACATGTTTATTTTCGGCAACAGGAAGAAGCTGTGTTTATATTTCCAGCCTATAACAGTTTTCTTTGATAGTTTTTGTTACCGTTCAACAACATTTCTTTGCTTATTTTTCGCGCCTTTTATGTCGCCTATTGAGCATGAAAGTCAAGCTACTAAAAAAACTCGCGTGTTTTCTTTGGCTGTCTCGTACGGAAGCCCTGGAGGGACATTTTTGTAACTTGTTATTATTTATTTGTTACTACTAATTTGTTATCGGCAGTCTAGTGGTACCACACGAGGTTACACGTGGTGATGACCTGTGTGTTAAGTGGTATCTTTTCATGAGTATACACTAACTAGTACTATGAAATATCTCTTTTACTCTCTCTTTCTGTGTCAGC
Source organism: Sinonovacula constricta (assembly GCA_007844125.1). Classification (NCBI taxonomy): domain Eukaryota; kingdom Metazoa; phylum Mollusca; class Bivalvia; order Cardiida; family Solecurtidae; genus Sinonovacula; species Sinonovacula constricta. Next base: position 34,339,684 of record CM017558.1, read on the forward strand.
CTGTCTGTATTCGAGGGGATTATTTGTTATTACTTATTTCTTATTATTTAATAATTTTGATATATTTTTGCTTCAAACCTGGAAACACATGCGATGGCATCAAAATGGACACTTCATGTAAGAATGAATCGGTATGTCATTTGTTAACTGGTTAGTGTATACCCATGAAAAGGTACGGCTGAACACGAACGTCCTCCTACTCAAGCTGAGTATGTTCTCTAACTTTACCTGCGTATGTCCTCTTACTCAAGTTGAGTATGTTCTCTAACTTTACCTGCGTATGTCCTCTTACTCAAGTTGAGTATGTTCTCTAACTTTACCTGCGTATGTCCTCTTACTCAAGTTGAGTATGTTCTCTAACTTTACCTGCGTATGTCCTCTTACTCAAGTTGAGTATGTTCTCTAACTTTACCTGCGTATGTCCTCTTACTCAAGCTGAGTATGTTCTCTAACTTTACCTGCGTATGTCCTCTTACTCAAGTTGAGTATGTTCTCTAACTTTACCTGCGTGTGTCCTCTTACTCAAGTTGAGTATGTTCTCTAACTTTACCTGCGTATGTCCTCTTACTCAAGTTGAGTATGTTCTCTAACTTTACCTGCGTATGTCCTCTTACTCAAGTTGAGTATGTTCTCTAACTTTACCTGCGTATGTCCCTTACTCAAGTGAGTATGTTCTCTAACTTTACCTGCGTATGTCCTCTTACTCAAGTTGAGTATGTTCTCTAACTTTACCTGCGTGTATGTTCTCTTTTACTGCAAAGTTGAGTATGTTCTCTAACTTTACCTGCGTATGTCCTCTTACTCAAGTTGAGTATGTTCTCTAACTTTACCTGCGTGTGTCCTCTTACTCAAGTTGAGTATGTTCTCTAACTTTACCTGCGTATGTCCTCTTACTCAAGTTGAGTATGTTCTCTAACTTTACCTGCGTATGTCCTCTTACTCAAGTTGAGTATGTTCTCTAACTTTACCTGCGTGTCCTCTTACTCAAGTTGAGTATGTTCTCTAACTTTACCTGCGTGTGTCCTCTTACTCAAGTTGAGTATGTTCTCTAACTTTACCTGCGTATGTCCTCTTACTCAAGTTGAGTATGTTCTCTAACTTTACCTGCGTATGTCCTCTTACTCAAGTTGAGTATGTTCTCTAACTTTACCTGCGTGTGTCCTCTTACTCAAGTTGAGTATGTTCTCTAACTTTACCTGCGTGTGTCCTCTTACTCAAGTTGAGTATGTTCTCTAACTTTACCTGCGTATGTCCTCTTACTCAAGTTGAGTATGTTCTCTAACTTTACCTGCGTATGTCCTCTTACTCAAGTTGAGTATGTTCTCTAACTTTACCTGCGTATGTCCTCTTACTCAAGCTGAGTATGTTCTCTAACTTTACCTGCGTATGTCCTCTTACTCAAGTTGAGTATGTTCTCTAACTTTACCTGCGTATGTCCTCTTACTCAAGCTGAGTATGTTCTCTAACTTTACCTGCGTATGTCCTCTTACTCAAGTTGAGTATGTCCTCTAACTTTACCTGCTTATGTCCTCTTACTCAAGCTGAGTATGTCCTCTAGCTTAACCCGCGTATGTCCTCTTACTGAAGCTGAGTATGTCCTCTAGCTTAACCTGAGTATGTCCTCTTACTCAAGCTGAGTATGTCCTCTAGCTTAACCCGCGTATGTCCTCTTACTGAAGCTGAGTATGTCATCTAGCTTAACCCGAGTATGTCCTCTTACTCAAGCTGAGTATGTTCTCTAGCTTAACCCGCGTATGTCCTCTTACTGAAGCTAAGTATGTCCTCTAGCTTAACTCGCGTATGTTATCTTACTAAAGCTGAGTATGTCCTCTAGCTTAACCTGAGTATGTCCTCTTACTCAAGCTGAGTATGTTCTCTAGCTTAACCTGAGTATGTCCTCTTACTCAAGCTAAGTATGTCCTCTAGCTTAACTCGCGTATGTTATCTTACTGAAGCTGATTATGTTCTCTAGCTTAACCCGCGTATGTCCTCTTACTCAAGCTGAGTATGTTCTCTAGCTTAACCCGCGTATGTCCTCTTACTGAAGCTAAGTATGTCCTCTAACTTTACCTGCTTATGTCCTATTACTGAAGCTGAGTATGTCCTCTAGCTTAACCCGAGTATGTCTTCTTACTCAAGCTGAGTATGTTCTCTAGCTTAACCCGCGTATGTCCTGTTACTGAAGCTGAGTATGTCCTCTAACTTAACTCGCGTATGTTATCTTACTAAAGCTGAGTATGTCCTCTAACTTTACCTGCTTATGCCCTGAAGCTGAGTATGTCCTCTAACTAACAGGGGTAAGATATTTTACGTGTACACTTGGTTATTGTACTAGTATTTTTTTACAACGCCATCATAGTTAAAAACAGTAATAGTCAGTTAACACCAAAACCTTTTCATTAAACAAACCAAACAAATCACCGAAACCTGAACAGATCTTCTCAAATTCTGTTTATCGATGTCCTTCACCTGCATGAAAAGTGAACCAAAACGCCACACTCATCATTACAAAAATGTACTTCCTACCTTAGACATGCTGCACAGTTAGCTAATTTTAAACTTGGAATACCACGTGACCACTTATGTTTTAGCACATCCACGTCATCTGCTCTGACGTCTGTGCCTATTTTTAGAAGGAACTTCACTCGTTCTTATGTATAGATTTTGAAAAGAGTGAACCGAGTGAATAGAGATGATTAACGAGTTTTACTGCCCCAATATAGAGATAGTGTTTATAATCTTCTAAGGTTTATAATCTTCTAAGCTTACTAAAGAAACGCGTTTTTTGCAGACATTATGCACAAATATCCCAAACAAAGATCAGAAAATGTTAAAGTCTTAGCTGCAGTCAGTGTAGGTCTTGACAGCTCCAAGCAGGAAATGGCTTTTCTGGCTCTATATTTTTGCCTATGCTTTATCAATAAGTGCTTATCGCGCTAAATATAAAGTAAAACATAAATAAATGTTTATTAGTGATTGTGTTACGTGAATAAATAAACGGTCTATTTGGACCTATAAATATGATTGCTTACTACGTTAACAGTCAATTTAAAAAAAAAGCCAACAACTATTGCAACAAAGTTCAGCCCGTTAGTGGTTACGCTGACAAGTTGTTTTTTTTTTGCGCATTCAGCGATCTTCCTCTACAAATAATGGCTGTGCGTCTCTTTTGTGAACTACACAATAGTTTTGTTAACTATTGTTAATACACATTTGGATCCATTTATAAGAACAATAAAGTAATGAAGCGTTGAATAACTTAGGTCAATGAATATGATTTGCACGTTCCAAAGCAAGCGGGGACTGAGTCAATATTTATTCTCGCGTGTTTTGAGAGTAAAAGAGAACATACTTCAAGAGACATTTTGCATGCAAATTTAGATAGTTTGTCCCCGTTGTAAAAGAGAAAGGAGAAAATCGACCATAGTCAAATAAAGTTCAATCTGATTAAGTTGCCATTGAAATGGCAGTAAAGTATATTTTACTGTCTTTTCAGTTTAAGCAAGTTTGCCCAGGTTGGAGCCATAACATTAAATAACGATTTTTGCAAACAGCATTGCGTGCACTTCGAAATTGCACCATTAAACTTCGAAATGAACGGGGATAACACGATTTGAAAATTGTATTTTCTGTTTGATCTTCTGTAATTTCTACAAACACACAACCATTTTTTCAAACCATAGAATTATTCAATACTGTTGGCGCCGCTACTGAGCTAAATGCCTCTTTTTGAATAGCTATGTGAATTTAGAATATAGTGCATCTGGCTGCTGATTGGTAATTTCTTGGTGTTCTATGAACTAAGCCGTATATTTTAAAGTTGTCAATGCAAAACAAAATAAAAACAACAACAAGAACAGTGACCGGCAATAAGCGGAATTCGCAGAAGTTTGACAAGGTGTTTTTAAAATAAGAACCCTATGTGGCGAGGATAACAGTGCAGCATGCAATCAATGTAGCAGAAAACAAGGAGAAAGCAAAATAGCAGGCAACAAAAAAAACTTCTTTTTTTTTCGAAAATAAAAAGTAATTATGGACATAGAAATACCCATCGACCTGATCGTTAAGTATAACTGCGTCCAGAAACATGCCATAAAACAGTACTTTGAACATAAAAGGTTGCGAATGCCCCTGCTTTAAGGGCATGCTGTCTGCGATGCCTTGAATGCCGCACATCCGTGATATTTCTTGTATACTATTTACGTAATTTATTTTACCTGTATAATGTCTAATTATACACCTATTGTTACATTATTATATATACATATTGTTTAGTGAAAATAATGGATGTATGCAAAATATGGCCACTATCAGCCACTTATGTAGGGAGACAAGCCCGTGAATTTTTCAAGTCAGACAGAAACCGACCTGTGAGTTGTGCAAGGCGGACAAAATCTTCAACGACTTACCACAACACCCTCTCCACCCACCCCCAACCCCACCCACCCACACACACACTATTCAAACTACGGGGCAGTTTTTAATGCAACGCTTTATTTTTTGCTTACATTAATATCATAAATCGAAACATAATCACATATTGCCTGTCTTGGAAAATTCACATGGGGTGGGATTCTGTCCATCTATGTCATAGTGACCGAGGCGGATTTTGTTCTACACAACTTTGCCATGTTACATTTTCACCCTTGTTACTTTGTTCCATTTCAGGACCTGCACACTGACATTGTCCTTGAGGACGCCAAGGGAAAACAGCAGCTGGCTGTTGAGGTGTTTGCCAAGTCGCTGTGCTTTATGAAGGACCATCTACTGAGAGCCATCAAATCCAACTTGGAATATGACCCTGATCCACTTTCAGTTCGCTGGGTCCTTACGGTGCCGGCGATCTGGGACGAGAATGCAAAGCAGTTCATGAGAGAGGCGGCGCATAGGGTATGTATTGGGCGGGGTAGAGCAAAACAGTAAAAGGTTTGGGAGCGCGGTTGGAAGAAAACGGAGATGAAATAGGAGAACGAAGCGAGTATGGTGGAAAGAAAAGAAATGACATTGCCTAAGGGTACGAAAATGGTGGTTGTAGAAAAAAGGGTGTTGCTTGGGGTTCGTGGGGTGGTTGGCTGGGAAAAAGATTTCGGGTACGTATTGGGCGGGTGAAGTAAAGAAAAGGGTGACCGGGTTACTTTGTAGACTTTGACATGATAGGGGTACTTCGATATAAGATACTGACATGATATGGTTTCGGGTAAGTAGTGGGCAGATTAAACAAAGATAACAGTGCTCAAAAGAGTGAGTGTATGTGCGAACAAATATAGCGACATCGAAATACTAACAGTTTCAAGAGAGCGTTGGACATTTTAATTTGTAAATTAAAGTATAAATATATTTTACACCAACAACATTCATAAAAGTGATCAAATTCCTCATAATTTGCATAATGGTTCAGGGTAAAAATAAACTGCTTCTTCAACTTCTACCTTACCATGTCAAAGCAAAGTCATTCAAAGTCTTGCATTACAAGTTAATGTATTGGACAGGCAAATAATTCCAGAGTATAGAAACAATAAATTCTTCGTCCTTGAGACGATTTGCTGTTGAACTATTGCATGAATGTTGTTATATTAATATTACTTCTGCAGATATCTGACCCAAGAGACTTTCTTCAGTAGCAGTCTAGCTGTTATGGCACTCCACCATAGTGTATGCTTGGATCAATGATTGTGTGAATTGTGTAAAATTAAGAAAATCTCTTCAGTAGCTTTTCCCGGTGATGTACATGAGCATAGGACGTGTTATTTTTAATATAAATTATTTGTATGTTGTGTGTTTGTCATCGATACAATACAGGCGCGTATGTGTGCCGTTGTTTTAAGTTTCCACAATAACTAGTGGGGTCCGTGGGCATGCCCCACCAATCCATACCCCCGGATTTTTGTTTCTGCTACATTGGCTCGGGCACATTTTAGGTCAATTTTCGCCCTTAAAAGTTAAAAAAAAGGAAATACGTTATATTGTTTGATGTTGCCTAAAAATACAACATTAAGACACAATATAACTTGGCATAGATTTTCTTAGTGTTTTTGGTACTTTTAGATTTTCAATTTTTTGAATGGAGTTTACACACGTGCGTAAAGTGCGTAATGGCAGATACACGCCTGCAATTACGTTTTTATTCTATCTTTTCACATCTGCGAAAAAACACGATTGTCCATAACAAGTTTAACTCCTGTCATAATAAGTTAATAAAGAAATGTATCGAACAAATTAAATTAAAAGAGTCGAAACTATATCATTTTCACAACCTTCAGTGTTAGTATTTACTTTAATCTTTCGTCAATAAAAACTTAATATCATTGGAAACAGCGTGTACCAATTTAAAAAATAAATTTTATGAATTTCAATCGTGGTATAACTTACATTATGAAATTTATTGAGTTATTTGTTTAAAGTTGTAGCATAGAAAATTAAAACAAATGATCATGGGTATACCTGTAAATAAAATAATTATTTTTGCAATTAATTTACATTAACTTTTCTCTTTAACAATTCCAGGGGAGTCTTATAGATACTGTTTACAGTAACCAGCTGGTGATTGCCCTAGAACCGGAAGCAGCTTCGCTTTACTGCAGGACCCTTCCCATGAGCACATACACTTCCGGTTCAGAGGTTAACTCCTCAAAACCATCGTTTGAACCGGGCACCAAATACATTGTTGTGGATGCTGGAGGTAAGTAGTTGGTTTTGTTCATGCAACAGCTCATAAGTTTATCTTTGTAGTAAATTTAAATATATATCATGGCATACTCGGATTGATTTCATGTGTAGAATATTGAAGTAAAATATGATGAACATCATAACATAACAAAAGATGATAATATTTCAATTTAACTGTCCCTTTTCTAAAAAGTCGTAACTGTCAGAATTCTTATTTCGTGGCTTAAAATGTTTTAATACCTAGCCATACCCATTTCGCACTGTGTGCAGGAGGCATAAACAGTAAAACAGTGTCCACAACTGTACCTTGACAAAAATCAACCATTTTCATTTTATTAATTAGATCATTGTAATCGGCGACCATGTATTTATAACAATACCATCTCATGCAGGTGGTACTATTGACATCGTGGCGCATAAAATCCGAAAGGATGGAAGAATACGAGAGTTGTTCAGAGCTACTGGAGGTGCGTGGGGCGGAACCATGATCGACACTCACTTTATCAACATGCTTCACAAAATATTTGGAGAAGACTTCATTCGTGCATTCCAGAACGAATTTCCAAAAGACTTTGTCGAACTGTTGCAAGATTTCGAAATCAAGAAGCGTGGAGAATGCGAAAGCATTCGTGTGTCGCTTCCATACAACTTTTGTAATTTTAAGCATTATGGTCGCTCAGTACAGGGGTGCATAAAAGAGTTCGCTTCGCAAGCGGAAGCGGATATCAAATTCTCGTCTGGCAAATTAGTCATGGCGGCAAATGTGGTGAATGAGCTATTCCAAGACGCTTTACAACAAATTAAGAGTCACATTCACTCCTTGATGCAGAAATCGAAGCTGAAAGACATTCAGTTTATATTTCTTGTTGGCGGTTTCGCAGAATCGAGTCGTCTGCAACATGCCATTAAAGACGAGTTCAGTAGTGAGACTGTAAGTGTCCTTGTGCCAGAGGAGGCGAGTTTGGCCGTTGTTCGTGGTGCTGTCGCTTTTGGGAGGGACCCAAGCTCAATTTGCCAACGGATCTGCCGTTATACATACGGCGTCGGTTCCTATTTACCATTCGAAGATGGAATACACAGAGCCGACTTGAAGGTGGAGTCTGATGGAATGATGCTTTGCAAGAACATTTTGCAGAAGTGGGCCGAGGCTGGAGAAGTTATAGGTCATAATGAAGTCTGGACAGAGAGTTATACGCCTATTATAGCCAACCAGAAGGGGATCATCTTCGAGTTTTACAAGTCGTCTAGGAGGAAGGTGAAGTACACTGACGAGGAGGGCGTGACCAAATGTGGTTGCCTGGTGGTGGAGATGCCAGACATGACCGGAGACAAGGCTAGAGCCGTAGACCTCGAGGTTACCTTTGGAGGGACCGAGATTAGGGTGGTGGGGTATGATCATACCAGCAAAACTCGGCGTGAAACCTACATTGACTTCCTGGCTAGTTAGACAAGCATGACTGCAAAACATTTTAGTATTAAGTGCAACCAAGCAGTTAGACTTTACAATTGGTCCGACACGACACATTCATCCTCCTTAAAAACCATATAATGGTTAGGTAGTTGGGATTGGGGGTTGGAGCTTAGTAAGTGTTAGGAAAATAGTTAGTGACAATTGTGGGGCAGGATACAAAGTAAAATAACGTTTGAATGTTTGTATAAAACAACATCATTGAGTACCTTTCCGGACCAATTGTAACAGTGCGTCCAATAAGCTTTAAACCATTTTCATTTTTAGTCTTTATACAAATTTAGTCTTAAAGTCAAACCCTGGTGTTTTCTTATTTGGCTGTTATGGCATCTAAGAAAATTATTGCATCAGGTATTTAATCAGATTCCATTTACTGCATAGACATATATGCTCTGGAATATATATTATTATTATTTATTTTGCTTTTTTATTTAAAAGTCAACTCTACTACGGTGTTCTCTGTCCAATCTTACTCTTCTCTGTCCAATCTTACTCTTACTACGTACTGTCTAGCTTTTAAGCTTGCCACTTTAATTCGAAAAATGCCAATTTACCGCAGATGGATTTAAAACATATTTACATTATTGCATTATTTATAACAGGCGTCCCTCATTTCTAACAGAGAATTACAGTCACAATAAGCCTTGGCTGAAATTTATAACATATACGTACCACGCGTGTAACTCAGTTGTGATGTTTGTATTTAAATTTTAAATATAACCTAATAAACTGTCGAAGATTATCAACTTTTCCACAAGAAAGACATACAAAGTAAATGCCATTATGTTGTGTTTCGATAATGAATTGCTGGGTCATAGTGACTCTTGTCTACGAGACAGCACCATTTAGAAATCAAGACATTTTATAGAGTACACTCAGTCCTCATGAAAAAATAGACCCATATTTATTTTATGTTATATTTTATTAGTTGTCTGATGTTGTTTTTTCTTATTTTCCATTAAAGTTTAACTAAATCCACCACAAAAACTCATGTTTATAAATGCAATTCACTTTAATTTCTTATAAAATTCACCATTAGATTTTTTTTTGCTGTTGTTTTTTGTAATTGCGATTCATCCACTTATAATTATGATTACATATGCAATTATTATCCATCTTCTATAATTATGATCTACTCTCTTGTAATTTTAATTCTAGTGGAGCTTTTATGAATCGTTCTTTATATATAAGTTTGCATCTTCATTGGTCAACAGTCGTGGTTAAATTTTACTTTTGTTAAAGTAATGCCTTGTAATTTCCTATCACTCTAGATTACAATTATGATTCAGTATACATGTTTTCGTAACTATTATTATATTATAGTTGTGATTTGTTTTATAATAATGATTATTTTACGTATAATTATGATTTATCCGATTTTAATATTGTGCTCTTACGATTATGAACAACATTCTAATGGATCTACTTTCCTCTTTACAATTATGATTAAGTGTCGTATAATTATGATTTATTTAATTATCGTTGATAATCACGTGATTAAATCATAGCTGGATGTTGTTACTCATACAAACTTCTGTGCTGGATTTGTGGTGCTGTGCAAAAGAGTTGTAAATGGAGTGAACGTAACCAAACAGTAGATGTTAAATTCAAAGAAACCACGATGTTATTGCGTTAGATGGACATACATCAAACGAAAAAGTCAACTGAAAATGACTTTAAGGGTTCGGAATAAGGGAAAAATCAATAATATAAATGAATGAAGACATTCAAAACACATCAGCAAACATAGCTGCATTCTGTCAAGCTTATTCTCTTTCGCAGAAATTGCCAAGGTGTTCCGCGTGGTATGATTAATGGCATTTTAAAGGTGTCTGTATATTACGCTATATACCTCGTGTAACTCAATTGTGATTTTTTATTTCGCACTTCTCGTACGTTCTGTTTACAAATTATATATCGAATGTTGTGTGACATGCTGCGTGTTTTATGAACATCCGTATGTGTGTTTGATAAAAATATCCAAACGCTATAAATACTGGAAAATAAATACTCTGGAAAATAAATACTTCTTATTTACATTGTTCCTTTGTTAAAAATCCCGCTTTAAATTCTATCACGGCATTGTGTTATCTTGGGGAAGTCACTTTAGAGGAGGCCATTTTCAAGAGGAAGTTTGATAACAATCATATGAACAAAACACCTTAATTGTATTTTATAACATATTAGACCCAAAACTGGACGTTTTCCATGACCGCTTTTCCATTCCCTGGCTCGACTGTTCATGATGATTTCCGAATAATAATTAAGACGAATATACATCACATGATTTATAACAGTTTGTGTAAGGTTGCTGCATTTGCTTCATTCTTACAAATACTGCATGCTATATTCTAACAAATACTGACGTTATTCGTGAGAAAATTCATACACGTGCTGTATTGTTTGCACTACAAACGCCGCGAATTTTAATTGTGTTATAATCGGGTCATCGTAAAGGTACGACTCAAAAGATGAAAAAAATAATATGGTTTCGATTTTGGTGACTCAGATTATGGTTAGAATAAAAAACAAAGTAAACAAAACCTGCTCATAAAATTTATTTATTAAATAACAATACGTTATTAGACCTATAAAAGGCACCTGCCATGTTCAATTACACGACGGCCTGCTTTAAAACAGTGGCAATTGTGATATTGACATGAAGCCCGCATTTGAAGTGATTTGATTGGCTAATAAGGCAGGGCCAAAAAATGATATAGATTTCAGCAAGAATCTCTGGGGAATGGAGCCGTTTTGTTTTAACTTGCTCTATGTGTAGACGCCGATAGGTTGCATAAATTTATGAAACAAAATATTCTCAGTTTTCAAACATTCACAACATGAATTGGTAGTGTTTAACCGAAAACGTTTTCTGACTTGGATTATTGCTAACAATAACTAAGTATTAAATGTGAAATGTTATAAGTACATGTAGTTATGTGGCCTTGTACCTTGTACGATAGCCCTCGGACAAATAACAGGGCCAATATCAAATCACTTATTTATTAACATTTAATAACAATTTATGTACATACAGATACTTACCAGTTACATTAAATCTTTACAAGAAGTATTTGCATTACTTCTTGTGATGTTGCGTGACCGTCACAAAGGATGGTGAATACGGAAACTAAGCAGATATATGCTGATGTAGGCTATTATTCAAATTCTTCATTTGGTTTAAAATAATTTTGACTGGTGGTGACAATGCCGCCTATGATGATGAAGGTGATGATAAAGATGGTGATGATGATGATGATGATGATGAAAATTCTGAAACGATGATGTGTTGGTGGTGGTTGTGGTGACGAAACAGATATTGGACAACAAACGCGAAGAAATGAAAAATGAAAATGTTTTTGTGTGTGTGTGTGTGTGTATTTAAAGGTAGGTAACTGCAGTAACATAAAAATGATAAATTATTGTAGTTGCCTCCCTTGTGTATATGTTTGTCGTGTTTTTGCCCTTGACAATTGTCGCCATGTTAAAATAACAACAGAGCCCCAATTTAGCATACACGTACAACTATTGAACGACGTATTCAGTTAATCTTTATAGTATAAAAAACCAAGAACTGTACTTACAAGTGCGCTTAACTAAGAGGTCTTAACCAATAGTTAATACGCAAATTGTATCAACCGACAAAGAAGATTGTACATGACCTTCGATATATCATGGCGAGCGAAGGTCGTTGGCCATGCCCATCTCTTCCTGCGGCGCGAAACAATCCTTATGGTCTGAAGTAAATTGATCGAGTGCTTGTTGCCCATTTAGTTCAGGCGCTGGCAGCTTAGATAGTTCTTGCATCAAATCTAAATTTGAAAAAACAACAACAGGAAAACGCATACAGATCTAGATCTATCTACTAAGATCTGTAGATTAGACATATGTGAGAAATTGTGATCCATATTTTATTCGTCAATTTCAAATTCAGTTGTCAATTCGATACAAGACATATCTTTAGCCATGGAAAAGCAATACTGTAAGATAGAGATGATAAATCTGTCTTCAAGTTTTGGCTTAGTGATCCAATATTTCACAACATTATGTGCAATACCAATGAAGTTATCTATAAAAGGGTCTCTATGTATGTTTAAACGATATATGTGGTCATTTAAGTCTGTGTGTTAGTATTATTGCCGACAAAACAACCGCGTGTAGATCTCGATACAGACACGCATACAAGCACACAGAGAGTGATCTATGCACATAAATAGATGTAGACTTGTACATATGTTAAAGGACACACAGACAGACATTTAAGACACTATGGGAAGACATAGAACTGCAGTCAAGACAGAAGTCGACAAAGGACATGAAAACTAGACCGACAGAACAATAATAGACTAGCGTGCAGCATGTAGACAACACACAACCCTTGAGTAACATACAGACAGACATACACAGCCATAGACTGACATACAGACATACACAAATAGCCATAGACACACATACATACACATACAGCCATAGACTAACCCAATAAACAGACAAACTAACATACAGACAAGCACACAGTCATAGACTAACATATAGACGGACATATTGTCATGGACTAACATACAGACAAACATACACACAGTCATCTATGACTAACATACAGACAGGCATACACACAGCCATAGACTAACATACAGACAGGCATACACAACCACAGACTAACATACACACAGTCATACACACAGCCATAGACTAACATAAAGACAGGCATACACACAGCCATAGACTAACATACAGACAGGCATACACAGTTATAGACTAACATACAGACATACACAGTCATAGACTAACATACAGACAGACACACACAGCCATAGACTAACATACAGACAGGCATACACAGTCATAGACTAACATACATACAGACATACACACAAACATACACTAACATAAAGACACACATACACACAGCCATAGACTAACATACAGACAGGCATACACACAGCCATAGACTAACATACAGACAGGCATACACACAGCCATAGACTAACATACAGACAGGCATACACACAGCCATAGACTAACATATAGTCATACACACACAGCCATAGACTAACATAGAGACACGTATACACAACCAAAGAGTAACACTGGTACACACACACGCACAGAGTAACATACGGACAGACACACAGCCATAGACTAACATAGAGACACACACAGTCATAGACTAACATATAGACATACACACACAGCCATAGACTAACATAGAGACACGTATACACCACCATAGACTAACATAGAGACACACACAGTCATAGACTAACATACAGACACACACAGTCATAGACTAACATAAAGACAGACACACACAGTCATAGACTAACATACGGACAGACACACAGCCATAGACTAACATACATAAATATAGACATACACAGTCATAGACTAACATATAGACACACACAGTCATAGACTAACATAAAGACAGACACAGTCATAGACTAACATACGGACAGACACACAGCCATAGACTAACATAGAGACACGCATACACCACCATAGACTAACATACAGACACACACAGTCATAGACTAACATACAGACACACACAGTCATAGACTAACATAAAGACAGACACACACAGTCATAGACTAACATATAGACATACACACACAGTCATAGACTAACATACATAAATATAGACATACACAGTCATAGACTAACATTCGTACATACACAACCAGAGATTCACATACAGAAACACACAGCCAGAGATTCACATATAGACACACCCAGTCAAAAATTCTTATACAGACACACACAGCAAGAGATTCTCAGAGAGACACACACAGTCATAGAGTCACATACAGACACACAGCCATAGATTCACAGACAGACACACGCAGCCATGGATTCACATACAGACACACACAGTCAGAGATTCACAGACAGACACACACCGCCATAGATTGACATACAGACACACACCGCCATAGATTCACATACAGACACACACAGTCAAAGATTCACATACAGACACACACACAGCCAGAGATTCACATACAGACACAACACTGCCAGAGATTCACATACAGACACACACAGCCAGAGATTCACATACAGACACACGCACACACAGCCATAGATTCACATACAGACACACACAGCCATAGATTCACAAACAGACACACAGAGCCAGAGATTCACATACAGACATCCACTGCCAGAGATTGACATACAGACACACACAGCCATAGATTGACATACAGACACACACAGCCAAAGATTCACACACAGACAACCACTGCCAGAGATTGACGTACAGACAAACGCAGCCAAAGATTCACATACAGACACACACAGTCATAAATTCACATAAAGACACACACGGTCAAAGATTCACATACAGACACACACAGCCATAGATTGACATACAGACACACACAGCCATAGATTGACATACAGACACACACAGCCATAGATTGACATACAGACACACACAGTCATAGATTGACATACAGACACACACAGCCAGATATTGACATACAGACACACACAGCCATAGATTGACATACGGACACACACAGCCAAATATTCAAATACAGGCACACACAGCCAGAGATTCACATAAAGACACACACGGTTTAAGATTAGCATACAGACACGCACAGCCATAGATTCATATACACACACACAGAGTCATAGATTCACATACAGACATACAGCCATAGATTCACATACAGATACACACAACCATAAATTCATATACAGACACACACAGCCAGAGATTCACTTACAGACACACACAGCCAGAGATTCACAAACAGACACACAAAGTCATAGAGTCACATGCAGACACACACAGCCAGAGATTCACATACAGACACACACAGTCAGAGTTTACATACAGACACACACAGTCATAGATTCACATAAAGACACGCACAGCCATAGAGTCAAATAAAGAGACACACAGTCATAGATTCACAGACAGACACACAACCATAGATTTATATACAGACACACACACAGCCATAGATTCACATACAGACGCACACGGCCATAGAGTCACTTGAGACACACACGGCCATAGATTTATATACACACACACAGAGTCATAGATTAACATACAGACATACAGCCATAGATTCACATACAGACACACACAACCATAGATTCATATACAGACACACGCAGCCATGGATTCACAAACAGACACACACAGCCATAGATTCATATACAGACACACACAGCCAGAGATTCAACAACAGACACACACAGTCAGAGATTCACAAACAGACACACACAGTCATAGAGTCACATACAGACACACACAGCCATGGATTCACAAACAGACACACACAGTCAGAGATTCACAAACAGACACACACGGCCATAGATTCACATACAGACACACACGACCATAGATTCACATACAGACACACACGACCATAGATTCACATACAGACACACACGGCCATAGATTCACATACAGACACACACGACCATAGATTCACATACAGACACACACGCCATAGAGTCACATACAGACACACACGGCCATAGATTCACATACAGACACACACGGCCATAGATTCACATACAGACACACACGACCATAGATTCACATACAGACACACACGCCATAGAGTCACATACAGACACACACGGCCATAGATTCACATACAGACACACACGACCATAGATTCACATACAGACACACACGACCATAGATTCACATACAGACACACACGGCCATAGATTCACATACAGACACACACGACCATAGATTCACATACAGACACACACGCCATAGAGTCACATACAGACACACACGACCATAGATTCACATACAGACACACACGCAATAGAGTCACATACAGACACACACGGCCATAGATTCACATACAGACACACACGGCCATAGATTCACATACAGACACACACGACCATAGATTCACATACAGACACACACGCCATAGAGTCACATACAGACACACACGACCATAGATTCACATACAGACACACACGACCATAGATTCACATACAGACACACACGACCATAGATTCACATACAGACACACAGTCTTAGAGTCACATACAGACACACACGACCATAGATTCACATACAGACACACACGACCATAGATTCACATACAGACACACACGACCATAGATTCACATACAGACACACAGTCTTAGAGTCACATACAGACACACAGTCTTAGAGTCACATACAGACACACAACTATATATTCATATACAGACACACGCACGGCCATAGATTCATATACAGACACAGACACACAGCCATAGATTCACATACAGACACACACGGCCATAGATTCACATACAGACTATAGAATGGCAGCTAAAGATGAAGAGTTGTAGAATGGCAGCTAGAGATGAAGAAGTGTAGAATAGAATATCCGTTAAACAGGTAGGTGTATAGAATGGCAGCTGGAGATGTATATGTATAGAAGAGTTGTAGATCATAGAATGGCAGTTAGGGAGGTAGGTGTATGTAATAGCAGCTCGATTGGAAGATGTATAAAATGGCAGCTAGAGATGGAGATGAGTAGAATGGTCCAGAGCGGTAGATGTATTGAATGGCTGTAAGAGGAGTAGATGTTTAGAATGGCAGCTAGAGGAGTAGATGTATAGAATGGCAGCTAGATGAGAAGATGTATAGAATGGCAGCTAGAGGAGTAGATGTATTGCATGGCAGCTAGAGGAGTAGATGTATTGAACGGCAGCTAGAGAGGCAGATGTATAGAATTGCACCTAGAGATGAATATGTGTAGAATGGTCGCCAGAGAAGTAGATTATAGAATGACAGCAAGGGAGTAAGGGGTTCGACTAGAGGAAGACGTATAGAATGAAAGGTCGGAAGATACAAACGACAAGCTGTGACGATCGTGTTATTAAAGATAATTACTTAAAGATAATTACCGACGTTTTCATAATGTGAGAAAGTTAATAGATCTGTGTTCAAAATCGATTGAAATAATGATACACCACCATAGACTAACATACAGACACACACACAGTCATAGACTAACATAAAGACACACACAGTCATAGACTAACATAAAGACAGACACACACAGTCATAGACTAACATATAGACATATACACACAGCCATAGACTAACATACATAAATATAGACATACACAGTCATAGACTAACATATAGACACACACAGTCATAGACTAACATAAAGACAGACACAGTCATAGACTAACATACAGACACACACACAGTCATAGACTAACATACAGACACACACAGTCATAGACTAACATACAGACACACACAGTCATAGACTAACATAAAGACAGACACACACAGTCATAGACTAACATATAGACATACACACACAGCCATAGACTAACATACATAAATATAGACATACACAGTCATAGACTAACATTCGTACATACACAACCAGAGATTCACATACAGAAACACACAGCCAGAGATTCACATATAGACACACCCAGTCAAAAATTCTTATACAGACACACACAGCAAGAGATTCTCAGAGAGACACACACAGTCATAGAGTCACATACAGACACACAGCCATAGATTCACAGACAGACACACGCAGCCATGGATTCACATACAGACACACACAGTCAGAGATTCACAGACAGACACACACCGCCATAGATTGACATACAGACACACACCGCCATAGATTCACATACAGACACACACAGTCAAAGATTCACATACAGACACACACACAGCCAGAGATTCACATACAGACACAACACTGCCAGAGATTCACATACAGACACACACGGCCATAGATTCACATACAGACACACACGGCCATAGATTCACATACAGACACACACGACCATAGATTCACATACAGACACACACGCCATAGAGTCACATACAGACACACACGACCATAGATTCACATACAGACACACACGACCATAGATTCACATACAGACACACACGACCATAGATTCACATACAGACACACAGTCTTAGAGTCACATACAGACACACACGACCATAGATTCACATACAGACACACACGACCATAGATTCACATACAGACACACACGACCATAGATTCACATACAGACACACAGTCTTAGAGTCACATACAGACACACAGTCTTAGAGTCACATACAGACACACAACTATATATTCATATACAGACACACGCACGGCCATAGATTCATATACAGACACAGACACACAGCCATAGATTCACATACAGACACACACGGCCATAGATTCACATACAGACTATAGAATGGCAGCTAAAGATGAAGAGTTGTAGAATGGCAGCTAGAGATGAAGAAGTGTAGAATAGAATATCCGTTAAACAGGTAGGTGTATAGAATGGCAGCTGGAGATGTATATGTATAGAAGAGTTGTAGATCATAGAATGGCAGTTAGGGAGGTAGGTGTATGTAATAGCAGCTCGATTGGAAGATGTATAAAATGGCAGCTAGAGATGGAGATGAGTAGAATGGTCCAGAGCGGTAGATGTATTGAATGGCTGTAAGAGGAGTAGATGTTTAGAATGGCAGCTAGAGGAGTAGATGTATAGAATGGCAGCTAGATGAGAAGATGTATAGAATGGCAGCTAGAGGAGTAGATGTATTGCATGGCAGCTAGAGGAGTAGATGTATTGAACGGCAGCTAGAGAGGCAGATGTATAGAATTGCACCTAGAGATGAATATGTGTAGAATGGTCGCCAGAGAAGTAGATTATAGAATGACAGCAAGGGAGTAAGGGGTTCGACTAGAGGAAGACGTATAGAATGAAAGGTCGGAAGATACAAACGACAAGCTGTGACGATCGTGTTATTAAAGATAATTACTTAAAGATAATTACCGACGTTTTCATAATGTGAGAAAGTTAATAGATCTGTGTTCAAAATCGATTGAAATAATGATACACCACCATAGACTAACATACAGACACACACACAGTCATAGACTAACATAAAGACACACACAGTCATAGACTAACATAAAGACAGACACACACAGTCATAGACTAACATATAGACATATACACACAGCCATAGACTAACATACATAAATATAGACATACACAGTCATAGACTAACATATAGACACACACAGTCATAGACTAACATAAAGACAGACACAGTCATAGACTAACATACAGACACACACACAGTCATAGACTAACATACAGACACACACAGTCATAGACTAACATACAGACACACACAGTCATAGACTAACATAAAGACAGACACACACAGTCATAGACTAACATATAGACATACACACACAGCCATAGACTAACATACATAAATATAGACATACACAGTCATAGACTAACATTCGTACATACACAACCAGAGATTCACATACAGAAACACACAGCCAGAGATTCACATATAGACACACCCAGTCAAAAATTCTTATACAGACACACACAGCAAGAGATTCTCAGAGAGACACACACAGTCATAGAGTCACATACAGACACACAGCCATAGATTCACAGACAGACACACGCAGCCATGGATTCACATACAGACACACACAGTCAGAGATTCACAGACAGACACACACCGCCATAGATTGACATACAGACACACACCGCCATAGATTCACATACAGACACACACAGTCAAAGATTCACATACAGACACACACACAGCCAGAGATTCACATACAGACACAACACTGCCAGAGATTCACATACAGACACACACAGCCAGAGATTCACATACAGACACACGCACACACAGCCATAGATTCACATACAGACACACACAGCCATAGATTCACAAACAGACACACAGAGCCAGAGATTCACATACAGACATCCACTGCCAGAGATTGACATACAGACACACACAGCCATAGATTGACATACAGACACACACAGCCAAAGATTCACACACAGACAACCACTGCCAGAGATTGACGTACAGACAAACGCAGCCAAAGATTCACATACAGACACACACAGTCATAAATTCACATAAAGACACACACGGTCAAAGATTCACATACAGACACACACAGCCATAGATTGACATACAGACACACACAGCCATAGATTGACATACAGACACACACAGCCATAGATTGACATACAGACACACACAGTCATAGATTGACATACAGACACACACAGCCAGATATTGACATACAGACACACACAGCCATAGATTGACATACGGACACACACAGCCAAATATTCAAATACAGGCACACACAGCCAGAGATTCACATAAAGACACACACGGTTTAAGATTAGCATACAGACACGCACAGTCAGCGATTCATATACACACACACAGAGTCATAGATTCACATACAGACATACAGCCATAGATTCACATACAGATACACACAACCATAAATTCATATACAGACACACACAGCCAGAGATTCACTTACAGACACACACAGCCAGAGATTCACAAACAGACACACAAAGTCATAGAGTCACATGCAGACACACACAGCCAGAGATTCACATACAGACACACACAGTCAGAGTTTACATACAGACACACACAGTCATAGATTCACATAAAGACACGCACAGCCATAGAGTCAAATAAAGAGACACACAGTCATAGATTCACAGACAGACACACAACCATAGATTTATATACAGACACACACACAGCCATAGATTCACATACAGACGCACACGGCCATAGAGTCACTTGAGACACACACGGCCATAGATTTATATACACACACACAGAGTCATAGATTAACATACAGACATACAGCCATAGATTCACATACAGACACACACAACCATAGATTCATATACAGACACACGCAGCCATGGATTCACAAACAGACACACACAGCCATAGATTCATATACAGACACACACAGCCAGAGATTCAACAACAGACACACACAGTCAGAGATTCACAAACAGACACACACAGTCATAGAGTCACATACAGACACACACAGCCATGGATTCACAAACATACACACACAGTCAGAGATTCACATACAGACACACACGGCCATAGATTCACATACAGACACACACGACCATAGATTCACATACAGACACACACGACCATAGATTCACATACAGACACACACGGCCATAGATTCACATACAGACACACACGACCATAGATTCACATACAGACACACACGCCATAGAGTCACATACAGACACACACGGCCATAGATTCACATACAGACACACACGGCCATAGATTCACATACAGACACACACGACCATAGATTCACATACAGACACACACGCCATAGAGTCACATACAGACACACACGGCCATAGATTCACATACAGACACACACGACCATAGATTCACATACAGACACACACGACCATAGATTCACATACAGACACACACGGCCATAGATTCACATACAGACACACACGACCATAGATTCACATACAGACACACACGCCATAGAGTCACATACAGACACACACGACCATAGATTCACATACAGACACACACGCCATAGAGTCACATACAGACACACACGGCCATAGATTCACATACAGACACACACGGCCATAGATTCACATACAGACACACACGACCATAGATTCACATACAGACACACACGACCATAGATTCACATACAGACACACACGACCATAGATTCACATACAGACACACAGTCTTAGAGTCACATACAGACACACAGTCTTAGAGTCACATACAGACACACAACTATATATTCATATACAGACACACGCACGGCCATAGATTCATATACAGACACAGACACACAGCCATAGATTCACATACAGACACACACGGCCATAGATTCACATACAGACTATAGAATGGCAGCTAAAGATGAAGAGTTGTAGAATGGCAGCTAGAGATGAAGAAGTGTAGAATAGAATATCCGTTAAACAGGTAGGTGTATAGAATGGCAGCTGGAGATGTATATGTATAGAAGAGTTGTAGATCATAGAATGGCAGTTAGGGAGGTAGGTGTATGTAATAGCAGCTCGATTGGAAGATGTATAAAATGGCAGCTAGAGATGGAGAAGAGTAGAATGGTCCAGAGCGGTAGATGTATTGAATGGCTGTAAGAGGAGTAGATGTTTAGAATGGCAGCTAGAGGAGTAGATGTATAGAATGGCAGCTAGATGAGAAGATGTATAGAATGGCAGCTAGAGGAGTAGATGTATTGCATGGCAGCTAGAGGAGTAGATGTATTGAACGGCAGCTAGAGAGGCAGATGTATAGAATTGCACCTAGAGATGAATATGTGTAGAATGGTCGCCAGAGAAGTAGATTATAGAATGACAGCAAGGGAGTAAGGGGTTCGACTAGAGGAAGACGTATAGAATGAAAGGTCGGAAGATACAAACGACAAGCTGTGACGATCGTGTTATTAAAGATAATTACTTAAAGATAATTACCGACGTTTTCATAATGTGAGAAAGTTAATAGATCTGTGTTCAAAATCGATTGAAATAATGATACACCACCATAGACCAACATACAGACACACACACAGTCATAGACTAACATAAAGACACACACAGTCATAGACTAACATAAAGACAGACACACACAGTCATAGACTAACATATAGACATATACACACAGCCATAGACTAACATACATAAATATAGACATACACAGTCATAGACTAACATATAGACACACACAGTCATAGACTAACATAAAGACAGACACAGTCATAGACTAACATACAGACACACACACAGTCATAGACTAACATACAGACACACACAGTCATAGACTAACATACAGACACACACAGTCATAGACTAACATAAAGACAGACACACACAGTCATAGACTAACATATAGACATACACACACAGCCATAGACTAACATACATAAATATAGACATACACAGTCATAGACTAACATTCGTACATACACAACCAGAGATTCACATACAGAAACACACAGCCAGAGATTCACATATAGACACACCCAGTCAAAAATTCTTATACAGACACACACAGCAAGAGATTCTCAGAGAGACACACACAGTCATAGAGTCACATACAGACACACAGCCATAGATTCACAGACAGACACACGCAGCCATGGATTCACATACAGACACACACAGTCAGAGATTCACAGACAGACACACACCGCCATAGATTGACATACAGACACACACCGCCATAGATTCACATACAGACACACACAGTCAAAGATTCACATACAGACACACACACAGCCAGAGATTCACATACAGACACAACACTGCCAGAGATTCACATACAGACACACACAGCCAGAGATTCACATACAGACACACGCACACACAGCCATAGATTCACATACAGACACACACAGCCATAGATTCACAAACAGACACACAGAGCCAGAGATTCACATACAGACATCCACTGCCAGAGATTGACATACAGACACACACAGCCATAGATTGACATACAGACACACACAGCCAAAGATTCACACACAGACAACCACTGCCAGAGATTGACGTACAGACAAACGCAGCCAAAGATTCACATACAGACACACACAGTCATAAATTCACATAAAGACACACACGGTCAAAGATTCACATACAGACACACACAGCCATAGATTGACATACAGACACACACAGCCATAGATTGACATACAGACACACACAGCCATAGATTGACATACAGACACACACAGTCATAGATTGACATACAGACACACACAGCCAGATATTGACATACAGACACACACAGCCATAGATTGACATACGGACACACACAGCCAAATATTCAAATACAGGCACACACAGCCAGAGATTCACATAAAGACACACACGGTTTAAGATTAGCATACAGACACGCACAGCCATAGATTCATATACACACACACAGAGTCATAGATTCACATACAGACATACAGCCATAGATTCACATACAGATACACACAACCATAAATTCATATACAGACACACACAGCCAGAGATTCACTTACAGACACACACAGCCAGAGATTCACAAACAGACACACAAAGTCATAGAGTCACATGCAGACACACACAGCCAGAGATTCACATACAGACACACACAGTCAGAGTTTACATACAGACACACACAGTCATAGATTCACATAAAGACACGCACAGCCATAGAGTCAAATAAAGAGACACACAGTCATAGATTCACAGACAGACACACAACCATAGATTTATATACAAACACACACACAGCCATAGATTCACATACAGACGCACACGGCCATAGAGTCACTTGAGACACACACGGCCATAGATTTATATACACACACACAGAGTCATAGATTAACATACAGACATACAGCCATAGATTCACATACAGACACACACAACCATAGATTCATATACAGACACACGCAGCCATGGATTCACAAACAGACACACACAGCCATAGATTCATATACAGACACACACAGCCAGAGATTCAACAACAGACACACACAGTCAGAGATTCACAAACAGACACACACAGTCATAGAGTCACATACAGACACACACAGCCATGGATTCACAAACAGACACACACAGTCAGAGATTCACATACAGACACACACGACCATAGATTCACATACAGACACACACGACCATAGATTCACATACAGACACACACGGCCATAGATTCACATACAGACACACACGACCATAGATTCACATACAGACACACACGCCATAGAGTCACATACAGACACACACGGCCATAGATTCACATACAGACACACACGGCCATAGATTCACATACAGACACACACGACCATAGATTCACATACAGACACACACGCCATAGAGTCACATACAGACACACACGGCCATAGATTCACATACAGACACACACGACCATAGATTCACATACAGACACACACGACCATAGATTCACATACAGACACACACGGCCATAGATTCACATACAGACACACACGACCATAGATTCACATACAGACACACACGCCATAGAGTCACATACAGACACACACGACCATAGATTCACATACAGACACACACGCCATAGAGTCACATACAGACACACACGGCCATAGATTCACATACAGACACACACGGCCATAGATTCACATACAGACACACACGACCATAGATTCACATACAGACACACACGACCATAGATTCACATACAGACACACACGACCATAGATTCACATACAGACACACAGTCTTAGAGTCACATACAGACACACAGTCTTAGAGTCACATACAGACACACAACTATATATTCATATACAGACACACGCACGGCCATAGATTCATATACAGACACAGACACACAGCCATAGATTCACATACAGACACACACGGCCATAGATTCACATACAGACTATAGAATGGCAGCTAAAGATGAAGAGTTGTAGAATGGCAGCTAGAGATGAAGAAGTGTAGAATAGAATATCCGTTAAACAGGTAGGTGTATAGAATGGCAGCTGGAGATGTATATGTATAGAAGAGTTGTAGATCATAGAATGGCAGTTAGGGAGGTAGGTGTATGTAATAGCAGCTCGATTGGAAGATGTATAAAATGGCAGCTAGAGATGGAGAAGAGTAGAATGGTCCAGAGCGGTAGATGTATTGAATGGCTGTAAGAGGAGTAGATGTTTAGAATGGCAGCTAGAGGAGTAGATGTATAGAATGGCAGCTAGATGAGAAGATGTATAGAATGGCAGCTAGAGGAGTAGATGTATTGCATGGCAGCTAGAGGAGTAGATGTATTGAACGGCAGCTAGAGAGGCAGATGTATAGAATTGCACCTAGAGATGAATATGTGTAGAATGGTCGCCAGAGAAGTAGATTATAGAATGACAGCAAGGGAGTAAGGGGTTCGACTAGAGGAAGACGTATAGAATGAAAGGTCGGAAGATACAAACGACAAGCTGTGACGATCGTGTTATTAAAGATAATTACTTAAAGATAATTACCGACGTTTTCATAATGTGAGAAAGTTAATAGATCTGTGTTCAAAATCGATTGAAATAATGATACACCACCATAGACTAACATACAGACACACACACAGTCATAGACTAACATACAGACACACACAGTCATAGACTAACATACAGACACACACAGTCATAGACTAACATAAAGACAGACACACACAGTCATAGACTAACATATAGACATACACACACAGCCATAGACTAACATACATAAATATAGACATACACAGTCATAGACTAACATTCGTACATACACAACCAGAGATTCACATACAGAAACACACAGCCAGAGATTCACATATAGACACACCCAGTCAAAAATTCTTATACAGACACACACAGCAAGAGATTCTCAGAGAGACACACACAGTCATAGAGTCACATACAGACACACAGCCATAGATTCACAGACAGACACACGCAGCCATGGATTCACATACAGACACACACAGTCAGAGATTCACAGACAGACACACACCGCCATAGATTGACATACAGACACACACCGCCATAGATTCACATACAGACACACACAGTCAAAGATTCACATACAGACACACACACAGCCAGAGATTCACATACAGACACACACCGCCATAGATTCACATACAGACACACACAGTCAAAGATTCACATACAGACACACACACAGCCAGAGATTCACATACAGACACACACAGCCAGAGATTCACATACAGACACACGCACACACAGCCATAGATTCACATACAGACACACACAGCCATAGATTCACAAACAGACACACAGAGCCATAGATTGACATACAGACACACACAGCCATAGATTGACATACAGACACACACAGCCATAGATTGACATACAGACACACACAGTCATAGATTGACATACAGACACACACAGCCAGATATTGACATACAGACACACACAGCCATAGATTGACATACGGACACACACAGCCAAATATTCAAATACAGGCACACACAGCCAGAGATTCACATAAAGGCACACACGGTTTAAGATTAGCATACAGACACGCACAGCCATAGATTCATATACACACACACAGAGTCATAGATTCACATACAGACATACAGCCATAGATTCACATACAGATACACACAACCATAAATTCATATACAGACACACACAGCCAGAGATTCACAAACAGACACACAAAGTCATAGAGTCACATGCAGACACACACAGCCAGAGATTCATATACAGACACACACAGTCAGAGTTTACATACAGACACACACAGTCATAGATTCACATAAAGACACGCACAGCCATAGAGTCAAATAAAGAGACACACAGTCATAGATTCACAGACAGACACACAACCATAGATTTATATACAGACACACACACAGCCATAGATTCACATACAGACGCACACGGCCATAGAGTCACTTGAGACACACACGGCCATAGATTTATATACACACACACAGAGTCATAGATTAACATACAGACATACAGCCATAGATTCACATACAGACACACACAACCATAGATTCATATACAGACACACGCAGCCATGGATTCACAAACAGACACACACAGCCGTAGATTCATATACAGACACACACAGCCAGAGATTCAACAACAGACACACACAGTCAGAGATTCACAAACAGACACACACAGTCATAGAGTCACATACAGACACACACAGCCATGGATTCACAAACAGACACACACAGTCAGAGATTCACAAACAGACACACACGGCCATAGATTCACATACAGACACACACGACCATAGATTCACATACAGACACACACGACCATAGATTCACATACAGACACACACGGCCATAGATTCACATACAGACACACACGACCATAGATTCACATACAGACACACACGCCATAGAGTCACATACAGACACACACGGCCATAGATTCACATACAGACACACACGGCCATAGATTCACATACAGACACACACGACCATAGATTCACATACAGACACACACGCCATAGAGTCACATACAGACACACACGGCCATAGATTCACATACAGACACACACGACCATAGATTCACATACAGACACACACGACCATAGATTCACATACAGACACACACGACCATAGATTCACATACAGACTATAGAATGGCAGCTAAAGATGAAGAGTTGTAGAATGGCAGCTAGAGATGAAGAAGTGTAGAATAGAATATCCGTTAAACAGGTAGGTGTATAGAATGGCAGCTGGAGATGTATATGTATAGAAGAGTTGTAGATCATAGAATGGCAGTTAGGGAGGTAGGTGTATGTAATAGCAGCTCGATTGGAAGATGTATAAAATGGCAGCTAGAGATGGAGAAGAGTAGAATGGTCCAGAGCGGTAGATGTATTGAATGGCTGTAAGAGGAGTAGATGTTTAGAATGGCAGCTAGAGGAGTAGATGTATAGAATGGCAGCTAGATGAGAAGATGTATAGAATGGCAGCTAGAGGAGTAGATGTATTGCATGGCAGCTAGAGGAGTAGATGTATTGAACGGCAGCTAGAGAGGCAGATGTATAGAATTGCACCTAGAGATGAATATGTGTAGAATGGTCGCCAGAGAAGTAGATTATAGAATGACAGCAAGGGAGTAAGGGGTTCGACTAGAGGAAGACGTATAGAATGAAAGGTCGGAAGATACAAACGACAAGCTGTGACGATCGTGTTATTAAAGATAATTACTTAAAGATAATTACCGACGTTTTCATAATGTGAGAAAGTTAATAGATCTGTGTTCAAAATCGATTGAAATAATGATAACAATTAAGTAGATCAAGTTGATATAAGATGAAATAGTATTTGAGAATCAGACTGGTGTAAATAATTAAATAACTGGACATGAACTGGAGTGTGGCTTGTCTTTAAGGACGGAAAAAATATTTTATTTGTATTATTGTATTATGTATATATAGGGAGCTGCCGAGCGACTAACTGACACATATATAAATGCACAGGAATGAAAATGCAAAATTGCTAAATACAATATATGGTAACGTCAGACAGAAGTGGATACACTTTTTCGACATAGATAGGTTGATGTCTAACAGACACACACAACCGTTGAGTTAGAGGGGAAGGGTTATAAAACCTCGAGGAAAACGGAAAGTGGTGGTGTACTGACATGTAACAGATAAGTCCTAAAAGACATAGACACACAAAAAAAGGGAAAAAAAAAGGACTCAAAAGGCAATAGTGTAAATAATGACAGAAAAATGGACGATACAAAAAAATCGAAGAAATACTGAGTGGGAGAAAACAAACAAGAAGCAAGAATTAAACGTTATATAAAAGAATTACACGAAGGAATGGAGGGGCGAATTCACGAGGAAAGAATTAAGACCTTAAAATTCAAAGTAAACGCGAATTAACAAATATAGAAATACATAAAGAAAGTAGAAATATAGAAAGAAATAACGAAAGAATACATAGAGGCAGACGGAGAGACAGAAAGACTCAAAGAAAAAAAAAGAAAGAAAGAAAGAAAGAAAGAAAGAAGCAGGTTCGGATCTATTCTAGTTCTTTCAGATAGTCATAAAATTTAGAGCTAGTAGGCCTATCACTGTAGCTCTAAAGGCATTAATTGAAACCGATCTCTAGTTTACATTTTATTTTGGCATCTCTCGAGAACCTCAGTTAAGAATGAACGATGAAGCGAAGGAGAAAGATCCGTATCACTTAGATCTAGTCGAAAAAGCGAACGATTTCCATTGGTAGGCTTAGGTCTGGTTCTTCATAATATAGTATTCCAAACTTGAATCATTTGTCTTGGTAAAGCATGCACAGATGTATCATAGTGTTTATAATATTTAATTTTTAATTCGTGACATGAGATGTTGGACGAACGCGCGAGGTCTAACGACCTAGAACGTGTATCCACGCAAATAGTCAGCAACAGTAAAGGTAAACAAGATTACCCTCCCTTCATCATGAGGTGAAATCATTGACCTATTTATATCTCGGTATATGATGTGTTCATGCGACTTCTGGGCGGTGTACAGGACGTAATTAACCTTAATAATCATTAAAAGGTGTGCAGAATGTTTATTTTTATTGTTTTAGATAGATTGTGACCACAAAATGTCAAAAACTTTAACAGACGAGCAGAAGCTGCATCATGTGACTCTCCACGTGTCCAAGCAAATATTACCCACACTGCTTAGCGCATCGCATATATGCATACCATACAAAATGGCGGATTCTTTGTAAGTTAAAGTATTGAAACTTTCTCTCCTTATTCTATGATATCCATCTTTCCCCTCTTATTGGATTGGTATGAAATCATTACTTTATATGTTTGCTTTCTATCTGAAATAGTCATATCGTTAAAGTTACCATCGTGTGAAGAAGAGTTTGCTTCCTTATTACGGGAGAGTCGAGCGCGTTCATATGTTGTACTTTTAGAACCTTGTGAAGTGCGGAGATCACGTTGTCACAAGAAATTGAATTCCTCTGCTGTTATCGTCAGTTCAGTATATATCTACATTGTAATAAGGTAGAAAAATGATTTCTTTAAACATATACTGAAACAGGTAATTTGCAGATAGACGCACTTGAAGGCTATTACATCGTAACTTTTAATAACATAACATTTCCTACATTCGGCACCGGGACGACAGCGGGTGACTTAAGTTTGTGCGTTGTTGTTGTTCTCCGAATTTCACTTTGTACCGATTCATTGGTAAAGGTTAATAACTAAACCACTTACAGTATTATTTGTTATTGTATTATTTTGTTGTGTAACAAAGTTTGCATAAGAAATTTAAAGAAATCATTAGATTTTATAGATGATGTTAAATAACAGGATTCTTCACTTAAATGAAGAAACCCATGTGCTATATGGTGAAACTTTGATGTAAAGATTTAATGTATTTGCTAGTGTTTTTTTCAGATTAGTTTCTAATAATTAGTGTGTTTTGTTTGTTCTGTAACATTTTTTTTCTTAATTTTTATTGAAATGTTTAGCCTATATCTAAGTAGAGATCTATACCAGAGATCTTATTTAAATATATAAAGTGTCTTTACCTACATAGTCTTGAAACATCGTAATTGTGTTGTTGCTTTTGAGCGAACTCTTTTGATGTGTTTATACGTTTTACATGCTTATCGCAGTTATATACAGATGCAACAGTTATGTTTTGTTGATTTTATATTATGTCCTATTCTCTTTCAGATCTTCTAATTGAATTGGAAACTTAAACTAGAAAACTCTTTATAATAGTATATTGTACAATTGTCACCCTTTTATTTTGTAGTTTTAGTGATAAGTGGCCCAATGATTACTTTCGTTAAGAGACTATTTTTATTGCAAGATCTACATAATTCTTATATTCTATAGATCTTCTTTCTCAAAGAATTAAAATATTCAGATAACAAAACATATTGCTTAGGTTGCTTGAGTTTCATAGTTGTCATCATCATCAGGTATACCAGTTTTTAAAACGTGTATGTCTTGTTAATACCTATAAAGTAAACAGATAGTAATTGTTTTAATTATGGTACTTAAATAGAATTATTTGTGTGAAATCTGATAATGGGAAGCTAGATATCTCTTTAATTTATAAGTATGTGCACTTTTTTTTTCTTAAGACTAGTATTTTGCTTTTTTATATAGAATTTGTAAGATTTCTTAGGTTCTTGTTTATTTAAGTCATTGTAATATTGGTTAATGTTCTCTCTACATTTTAAATAATAGGTCACTGAGTGCACGACCAAATAAATATTAAATAAATATAACATTTAGTAATTTCACACATCTTCAGGGATTGCAAACAGTATATTCCATATATATGTTACTGACTGTACAGGTATGAAGTTATGTATAATTTGACTACCAATACCTTACAATACCTTACATTGATTAGTTATGAGATAAGTGCAACACTATTTTTAAATGCATTTTGCTAAAAAGGACTTTACCGATAGCAAATTTATTGGCAAAAAGTAAAAGTAAGATGTAGAAACAGAAAAGGCAATCACAAGTGACACATGAAAACACAACAAAACATGCTTTTGGATATACGTAATAACTTCTTAAATACTTTAATGGGTAAAATTATGATAAATTCATAGTTAGTGAGATATTTTTCTATACTATATGATCATTATAGTCAATTATAGTACATATATATAGCATATATATAAAGATACTACACTCATACATCAGAACATTACAGTATTTTTCATTCTTCTTGTATTATTTTAAATACACGTAGTAATGAATGCATCATATTAACTGATCACTAGTCAATAAAAGTTTAAGTTTAGATTTGATACTTTGCAATACAGTATATTTAGGACAATTCATTGTTTCAAGCACATTTAAGACTTACTGTTGACCGTTTTGTGTGTAAATTTGATGATGGTTACTTAAAAACTCTACAGATTTTATGTAAACAGGTAAATTCTTTCAGTATTTATAATTGGTCTAATGTTACAGCCACATTTTTTGTAACATATATACAGTATAACAAATATACACATAACATTTATGTGTAAACAATTCATGTGCCAGTGAGTCACTAATTCTGTACAGGCGCTTATCTGATGCCCTTTTTTAAGTTACGTACAATTACAAGGGAAATAATCTTTGTAGTAATACTTTTGAATATATTCGTGTTTTTTTCCCTAATAAGTAACAGGTAAAATGCGGAAATGCGAGGAACTTAACCCAAAATATGAACGACTAAACTCCTGATGTGTATAAGTTTTATCATTTTGAACCTTTTCAACTTGATTGGTGTGGTAATAAGATTTTATAACATAGGAACTATGGAAATAAAAAATATCATTCCTAACCCGGGTTAGGCATCGACTTAACAAGTGTTTTTGGTACTTTTAGATTTTCTAATGAAGGATACGCACGTGTGTAAAGTGTGTAATGGCAGAAACGCGCCTGATTCTGTAGGACTAGTACTTCTGATAATTTTTGGCATACATGTTTTCAGAAATTCGCAGTCTTCATGAACATTTCTTACTTTGTTTCCTCCACTGCAGTAACTTTCAAACAGTTTTTTTGGCCAACCAATAGAGTTGACATTAAATAATTAGAGTAGTCAATTAAAACACAATAACAATCATAACATTTTTGAATCTCTCACATAATATGACCCACAACAGAAAAGGCTGCTTAATTTACAAGCAGGGGCACACATTTCTCTCGCTGAAATTACTGATGGCCTGGTACACAAGGTTGCCTATGACAACAGACAATATTGATTAAAATTTAGACACAGTTAAAGACTGTACAGTGTAACTTAATACAAGAAGTGTGTATACATTAAAGAACATTGAGGGTTGATGTTGTGATAAAGCATGCTACCATGCAAATTTACTCTAACAGTTAATAGGTTAGTTAGTTTCTGCATCCAAAATAGCAAGACAGAAATAAACCTTAAAAAATTGAACCAAATCAATTTTTTCCCCGTCACAGTTACGATGCACTAAATTGGAGCCGTGTACCGCAGCTTTTGATGTATCATTTCAGCTCTAATATTAAAAATGTTTTCTATAGATATGATGTCTTGGTTTCCTTACATTGTAATTTAATATGCTACAACCAATTTAACAGTTTTTTCCCGTGTGCATTTTCTATGCAAAGTATCCCTCTCTGAAGCAGTCCGGAGAGCATATAGCGTTTTTCATAATGCAACTAAAATTGCTAATTTAACTCGACAATTTCTCTTGGAATATAAAAAACTCCCTAAATGAATTTTAACATAAGGGTCAAGGCTATTTGCATTAAAAAATTTGGAGCACTTCGGCCATTTTTACGAATACCAAGTGTAAACTGCGTGACGTCTTTGTTTTAGGGATAATTTGATCCACACTTCAGCTTAAACAGTGTTGTGGTGCTGTATTCGCTTGTCAGTTTTGTTAGCTGATGATTGTAAAACCAAGAAATAAAGTAATTTAATTGTGTGTGTAAATTACGAGATATAATATTAATAATCAAGGTCTTGAAGTCTACTCGTAGATTCTTAATGACTAAAAGGGAAGAATGTACAAACCTATCCTCGCTCCTTACTGTAAATAATGAGACA
The DNA here is from genome assembly GCA_007844125.1 of Sinonovacula constricta. Classification (NCBI taxonomy): domain Eukaryota; kingdom Metazoa; phylum Mollusca; class Bivalvia; order Cardiida; family Solecurtidae; genus Sinonovacula; species Sinonovacula constricta. The sequence goes on from CM017558.1 coordinate 34,373,750, forward strand.
GTGTACTTTTAGAACCTTGTGAGTACAGTGACTTATTATTTCTAATCATCAGTTCTGATTTTTAGTCGATTCCGAGTCCACACTGTTCCTGTGTAACTGATATGTCGGAGTTCACAGTCTTCGAAATAATTGTCCAATAATAACATGCCATTTGGATGTGTAGCATTTGGAGATTCGTTGACCCGAAACACACTTTACATGCTGTAAGTTTGTATTCAGAAGCAACAAATTCTTTTTTATGTTTATTGTTTGTTTTTATACTATAATTGGAGGCACAATCTGTGAAAAAGCCAACCAGTTTCTTTATGAACTTACTTTCTAGATTTAGAAAAAATGCTTGCCCCTCGGGCAAAAAATTATATAAAATTCACATGTCCATACTTAAATTTAGTCACCATGGACGATCGGACATACGTTAATTTCAATAAACGAGTTCAGATTATGGCCCCTACGATATGTATTGGTACAGTGTCTTAAATAAAGCTATGCATTATTTCATCTCGTAATTTTATTTATTTTTTTTAATTAATACACATTTTTTTAAATCGAAAGCTATATATGTTGTATGTTTCTTTAATTACCAGTACTTTTGGCTCATGTTAAGAATGGTGTATAGTGAATTATATTACATTCAATTTAACACCATATTGTTTATTACCTTAATTAATGAACATAATTGTCAAATTCACAATTAGGGATGACAATTCACAGATAAAACTTCATGCAAAGGGCTTGATGGATGCATTTTATATTGTTAATATGGGTTACTTGTAAATAATAAAGCTGTGTTTGCTGGGCTGAAATGCAGAATTAATGTGGGAAACTCTGACATTGGATCTGCAGTGTGCCGGTGGTTCTACCCAGACATTTGTCTGGGGTGTTTCTCCAACCAAATTGAAAGGATAGTTATATTGAGAGTTATTTTTAAAGAATTTTCCATAATGGAGATTGTCTAATTCTCAGATGGAATGAACATGACTTTAAAAACAAAATTCTATGCCAAGTATCCAGTATTTTCTAAACAACTTATTTTGTTATGGTGCTCAAAAAGTGATGAATGTGGGGTTAAAAACAAAGATATAAAGGCAACATGAAACTTTTTTTCTTCAAATAACATTGTTTTCATATGTTAAAAATGTTACAGTATGAGTAATTGACGAGTGACATAATGTTCTCTCTATGTGCCTAAATATTTGTATTATGGTATGGCCTCCATCTTCCGTCTTTCTCTCTGTTAGCAGTTCATTTTGTGAATAACTCTTCCTTTAATATCTGTCAGAATTTCGTAATATCTGCACAGGTATTTGATATTGATGCGTAGTAGTGCACACAGGTGAGATAAGTCAGATTGCATTGTTCTGATGTTATTTCCCTTGTGTTTTTTCTTAGAATTTTTTTGTGCTAACAACTTTTCTTTTATAATTCATGAGAATTTTGTTTATGCTTGCATTAATGATTGATATTGATATGTAGTTGTGCATAAAATAACATAACCTCAGATTGCATTGTTCATTTTCCGAGTTATTGCCCTTTACTTATCTTAGGAAATTCTAGTGTCAGCATATCCCACATTAATGGGAAATTCTTCATCCTTTTGATTGATTGATTGTTCTAGATTTATTTTACTCTGTTATTCTAGTGGAAATAACTCCTTTATTTCTCAGCAGCATTTTTACAGGAGGGTGGCCATGGCTGAGCGGTTAAAGTCTGTGATGTGTGACTCCTCAGCCCCTCACTGCTTGGGTTTGGGTCCTGGTGTGTTCTGACCGCTTGGGTTTGAGTCCTGGTCTGTTCTGGGTGAGAACTTTCATGTGGGTAGGTATTCCAGCTAACCTGCAGTACGCTGTTCTTCCTCCACCTACAATTAACTAGAAGCCGGCAAAATAACCATAATTGTGGCAGTGCGATGTAACAACAACAAAAATTCTAAATACCAATTGTTTTAATTTGCACTTTTGGTTTTATAAGCCAGTAAATGACTCAACAGACTTTGACCACTACCGTCTACAGCTTAGATTTTTGCCCAGTTATTTCACAATGTATGAAAGATAATGCATAAACATATATATATGGGATTGTACTCATCATTGATACACAGATAAGATTGTAACCACTGATAATCTTTTTAGAAAAATAATCATACTTTTTATAATTCTTTGAAAAGGCAATCATCTCACGTTGTTGACATAATAATTTATCCAATACTGTTTTTATGTGAAGAGGGAGCAATTATCTATTCCCAATAAAATTTAAAAAATGTATAAACTAAGATCAAACTAGAACTGCAACACACTTCTTGAAATTTGATTTGGAAATTAAGTATTTAATCATAGGTCAAAGTGCATTATAAACATTACCCTTAGTCTGGAGTTCCTTCCCCTTTCACTACGTTATCGGGTCAGGCACAGGCTTAAAATGGCGGCCGCCAATGTAAGTTTACAGACACATTTAGCGAAGCACGAGTTATAATTTATCGCTGTGCCATTCGAAAGATGTTTTTATTAAGATCATAACTTAGTTCATATAAGCGATTACAATAAGTAATTTTAAATGGTACATTACCTGTTTCTATAAATTTGTTAGTAGAATAGTGTCAATGTTTTTACAATAATGTCTTTACAATACTTAATTATAGAGTCTTAACTTCTTGGCACACTTGCAAAGGTTATAACACCAAACATTACCGTGTTATTTTCCAATACAGCGGAGGCCGCCATTGTTAGCATCAGCCAGACGTACTATTGCGTAGGATAGTATGCTGGGAACCAGACTACATTACCCTATGATAGTAATATTTTAATAGCACTTTCTCCCTCCTTTCATCTCATTCCCCTAGTCACTGAGTCAGATTCCTGCACAACAAAGTTTTAAACCACCATTTCATATATTTCATCATTGCACAATAGGATCACTTGAAAATCTAGTTTAAACAGTTATATTAATGTTAATATGTAATGATTGCCTGACACAATTGACACTTCTAGTTCCCTTTGATCTAGATATTTGTTTCTGTACTTGCACTACTTTTTCCCAGATATAAAGACTGGATGCAAATACTAAAGTCATGCAGTGTCAGTCATGCCTCCCCAACTCAGCTTTTTTATAATGCTGGGCCCCAAATTGATGCATTCCATTTATAAGATATAATACCATTTTCAAACGTCTGTCAATAGTTTTTTTTTTTTTTTTAGATGTCTATACATGTTCATGGCAAAGTGGTAATATCTATAAAACAAAATGCTGGTAAACTTGGGAACAAGCACAAATTGGACTTGATATTTATGAACAAAATTGAAATTGAGATCCCATGGGAATTTGCCGTGTATGTTATATTCATCATAAAGCATAGTTACTAAGTTCACATAGCATTAGGAAATATTGTATGGAGATAAATGATACATATTTTTTGTTTAATTTTGAAAAGAGGCTTTATCCTATATTTTAAAGCAAAATATCCACAAGTTTCTGGAAAAGGGAAGAATTCTAAGTTTATCGTCAATTTTTGGTAAACTCTTGCTATTTAAAAGAAATCCATTAAATGAAAACAGCCATTTATACTGTAGGAGAAAAGCCATTCAGCCAATCTGTAATATTTGATTTTTTTATATTTATTATGTTACATCACACCAACAACTATGGTCATATTGTCAATGTCCAGCTTATTGTTGGAACAATCCCAAGACTTATATCTGGGTAGAACCACTGGCACACCACAGGTTACCTGGAAAACTTCCCCCTGTAAGGCTTCACCCAACCAGAACTCTTAGTGTGGTGAGGAGCTATTCTATGTTTAATCTTTGGTAGCCTGTTTGCACTCAACCATAATTTATAACGGAATAAAAAAAACAGCATTTGAGTGATGTTTTTTGACCAAAATGAGAGTTCTATTCTTTGTGAGTATTTTTAACTGTTTTTCGTGCTATTTTTTTTCAAAAAGAAAAAGAATGTGGCTTTGATTTTCAAAAAAATATGACATTAAGATTTGATCCAAATCAGAATTTTAGATTGTATGCAAGTTTCCAAAATAAGATATTTAATACTTCTATGTATTCTATATTTAATATAAAAAAAAGTTTTGCTATCTTGTTGGTAACAGAAATATTAATATATAGTATAAGCAGTGAATACAGTGTTACTGCATCAAGCTTATGCAGTCAATCTGACAAAGTTCAACTATTCCTAGCATGACAAAAAGTAGTTCTTCATATTTCTATGATATGATGTGAAACAAAAGGCAGGGGCACACAGTTAAACTTCAGTAGCAGAACCAGGAAATGCTTACATAACTATGCCCAGCCTATTTAACAGGATGCAAATGTGATTATAAAATGCAACACTAAACACCAATTTTTTTTTATTAAACCACCCACTAGAGTGCATAGAAATAGAAATACAACATTCAGTAAAAGTGGTACCTGTTTTTAGAAGATGGTTTATGTAAATATGCTTGTGGGTCCACCTAAAAAAGACCCTGTCATTTAAGGAGTATATAGCCTACTGGACTTCCTTGTCACCAACTTAATGTGTAAGGCCCGACATTTGTTTAGTAAATGTGATATTCATTAGTTTGAACCAAGTTTTTTCCCCTCAAACAACCAAATGAATTACTGTTACCTGAAAAGATGCCATCAGTTGCTGTTTATTGCCATCCTTTGCCTACGAAACGCAAAAAATAACATACAAACATGTATTTCCTATCTGAACCATGTGACCACTTACTTTAGAGATCATGTTTTATCATCATCCATGTAATCAGCTCTGCCATCAATATTTATTTTTAGCCGAAACTCCCGATTGTAAGTTTTTATATATTTGGAAACAGTGAAATTTCGAGCATTTTCACAATTACACAATTTTACTGTCTTACAATTCAGTAAGATTAAAGTATGAGTTTATACAGAAATTATGCCTTAATTACCCAAGCACTTGATATAGGCAAAACTGTCGGATACCACCCTTAAATGATTTTTATGTACAGTTGTTTACAGTAAAGTTATTTATAGAATAGTTGTTTTATCAGTATTAGAATTGTAGTTTTATCAATATTTGGAAATGACAAAACAAACATACTTCAAGCAGGAAGTAAAATTGATACCCTCTGTGCAGTCCTGAATATATATACAATTCTGTTTGTTCAATGTGCTGTTCATTTAAATCACGTTATTATTCTGCTACAATGATATTTTCTTCCAAAGTCCAAGTTTAAAAAACCGGAGGGGATGACATTATGGAATTTTTAGTGAAGTGGCCAAATGACCTTTGTGCAAGTGTAATTTAAAACTTTGAAATTCTAAACAACAACAACAAATGGGAGCAAAACCCCTCACACCAACTCTTTAAGTCCTCAGACTCCAAAAGTACAAAAGTACTCCTAAAACAGTTTTTTTTTGCTATATAAGTAGCTGTTTAACAGCTTCTTCCCTACCTAAAAAAAAATTCCCCTCGGTCTAAAAAAAATAAATAATCTATTATGGCTTGTTTGCCTTTAAAAATTGCATTATTGTTCAAATAGCCAATGTTAAGAACACACAGGATCTGTTTCCGATTCCGGAGATTGTAAAAACTGGGGCCCTTTATAAATTGCAGGTCCAGAATCCGCCATCAATAGAATTTTCGGACATTTTTCTGAAATGCAAACAAAACATTTGATTTTTCTCTTAAACTCATTACAAAATTTGTGAATAATGATGTCACTATCAGAGGTGCGATACTTTGATCATGGGAAGTAACTGCTGGCTGGCCCTGTCCAGATCTTTCCAAACTTAAAACTATTTTCATTCCCTAGTCATGATGTGCATTATTGCAGATGCTGTGTAAAAAAACTTTAAAAAATCTGATTCTTTTGGTACAAAAAATATAGAATCATTTTTCAGGATAAGCAGTTTCTCATAGTCTAGAGGAAATCTTAGTACCTGAAGTGATTCCAACTGGGAAGAACTGGTTGATAGGTTTGTGGAATTCAGCGTCATAAAGATGGCTCCCTGAACTATTTCATTGTTTATGACTCTCTGGACTGTTGTTCCAAGTTTTAATTGTTTATTTTGAAGTTATTAACCTGCTTTGTTAATATAACCTTTTTTCCCAAAATGTGATTTTTTGCGCTTTTTTTCCCCTACTGAAAAGCCAGGCCTTTTCCCCAAAATTGAAAATACAACCTGTAAAATATTCCAAATATCTTGTACTATAATGCTTTTGTCTTTTTTCAGGCGTCTGCTGCAACTTGATGTCAACATTTGACTATGTCATCTTGTGAGCGTTTCAAACACCCAGCTAAAACCAGACTACGCAACCAAATCAAAAAAGATGGGAGATTGATGTATGTAGCAATTTTATATAATTGAATGCAGTGAACTTTTCTATGTGTTATTTCAAGAAAGAGGTCTATTAGTTAGCATCCTATAACAGTGGGTGGGGTATTTTTTTAACCTGAGCTGAAAAAGAAACAATATCAGACAATGCAGTTTTGTAGATGAATCCTACCCCATTAATTTGTGGCTTGTTTGAATTTTAAGGACTTCACTCAGGGATCAGTTGGCTTCATCAGATTTTTTCATAACAATTTTTATGATGGTCACTATCACCATTTTTTACTGTATCACAGAACTGCTTGTGACTATCACTATACTACGATAATCAGTATCAACTATGTGACTACCACTATACTACGATAATCAGTATCAACTATGTGACTACCACTATACTACGATAATCAGTATCAACTATGTGACTACCACTATACTACGATAATCAGTATCAACTTTGTGACTACCACTATACTACGATAATCAGTATCAACTTAAAGGGGGTATCCGACAGTTTGAACCAAACTTTTTTTCTCAAATGACCAAATACGCCATTGTTACCTGAAATAATCCTGAAAATGAAAAAATGCTGTTCGTTGATGCCTAGATCTGAGTGAACAGTAAAGCATAAATCTGTACTCATCAATTGCAAAAGGGTATTTTCTACCTGAGCCATGCTGCAGAGATAGCTATTTTTAACCACATGACCACTTACTTTTGAGATCACTTTATCGGCATCCTGCCAATCCATTCTGACTTCAATATCAATTTTAAGCGGAAAGCCCAATCATGCTTTTTTTATAGTTTTTGAAAGAACTAATATCTAGGATGATTCATTTCATGATTTGTACTGTCCAACAATTAAAGAAGTTTTCAAAATCATACAAAAAGTATGAGTTTATTTACAGATAATGCCAAAATTTCACCAAAGCATGGGTAAGATATTCTTACATGTATTTGATATAGGCAAACTGTTAGATACCACCTTTCAGTGTAATGAACACCTGTCCTGTTTTTCATTGAGCATAGTTTATTGGTAACTGATGGTTTTTCTTTTTGTGTGTTATGTCTCGTCTCTGTGTTTTTTGTCACATTTACATTTACCTTGTCTGCCTTGGTCTGCAGGTAGATAAAATTTAAATATCTGTGAAAATTTTGATAGGATCTTTTCTTATTTACCTATTGAGTAATACTGAATAGCTTAAAAACACGATTGTGTATTTCATCCACTGTTATAGTAATAAATCCACTGTTATAGTAATAACAGTATTTGTTAAATGTCTGCAATAAATGGATGCCAAAGTATGTTTATAATCTATAATTGGTTGGTAGTGAATCTGTAATACAGAGGGACGGACCTATGCTGTTTTTATGCAGTAACATTAACTATAGTTTATATGGTACAAACTTATAACAGTCACACAGTCAGAATGGCACAGGATAGCAGATTTTAGTGTTTAAAGTGACCCCATTGCTTTTTCACCAACCATTCTTAAGTAGGAATTGCTCAAGTCATGGATTTCAATGCACAATAATCTTCATATGTATTTAGCTACATGTCTGTATTTTTGTATTATACTTTAACTTTGCTACTTCAGCTCAGGCTTAAGTCATGACTTAGGCTTAAGAATGGTTGGTGAATATGGGCTTCAGTTTTTAATTTTAATCTCTTTTATATTGTACTGAAAGTTTGCAATTAATGTTGGATTACACATAAAAATATAAACAGAAAAGTGTTTTCAAATGGGTGACAGTTAAGACAAAGGGTGTTATAAGGTGTTTTAGTAATTTTTCTCTATCCACTCTTGTAATTTGTTTCATATAGTCAGAAATATGTTAAAATGAAAATTGTTTTGAAAATTTAAGTTCAAAAGTAACAAATTCAACCATTTTCTTTCATGTTGGGAGTCAGAATTAGACTGTCTTGAAAATTTCATAGTAAAATCCAATAGGGATGTGATAACAGGATAAATTTTATTGAAAAAAGTGAAGTGAAGTGCAGCATAATTTAGGCATATTTATATATATAGGTGTGTTTTGACTGAAGTCCTAAAACAGTATTTAAAAAAAAATTAAATCATCAGAACATAGTTATTTAGTATGCAAATGCTTTACAGGCATAAACAAGTATATGCTTTTTATATGTCTGACAAGGAAATACAAGTGTAGGATTAGAAAAGGTGTGTAAAGCAAGTGAATGAACAAAGACTGGTAGTACAGTTACTGTATCTGAGTGGCATTTATAGAAATAGTTTAAGGGATGTTAAGAGAGAGGGGCAGGAAGAGAGAGAGAGGGAGAGGGAGAGAGGGGGTGTGTGCAGAGAAAAACAGCAAGAGAGAGAGAGAGAGAGAGAGGTAGGCAGTGAGGGAGAGAGAGAGAGCAAAAGAGATAGCAAGAGGGGAAGTGAGAAAGGGAAATGGGAGGGGAAGTGAAAGAGAGCTGTATTTAAGGTGTTGATTAAGATTATAACATATATACTAGTTTTGTTAGAGACGGAGACAAAGATGGACACAAGTGTAGATATTAGGTCAAGGTTTAGAAAGAACCAATGGAATGCATAAAATGATGGTTAGTATGGCAACCTATACCTTGAGTGGCATAGTTAAAGGTGGTGTTGGGAGAGACAGTGAGAGAGCTAGGGGTTGGTGGGCTGAGTGTGGACTATCAAGGGATGTAGAAATCAATAACATTGATCATTAAAGCCTTACTGTTTCAACTAACTGTGGCCATGCCACCATATATACCTAGGCAAGCACTGCTGTTGGTGGTATTTGACTCACAGTGTCAGTGGTGTAACTGAAGTAGTATGTAACTCAAAGGCTGCATAATGCATGACACATCAGGTTGAGGCAAATGCTGTAGATCAAGATTATCTAGCTTCTTCTTAGTCTGTGTCGAAGAGGAATGATGTGCTTATTTAGCTAAGAAATTAGTATAAGTTATTAACAATTGTTGCTAGTGAGGGTTAAAATGTGCCACCAGCTAAGGTCAGTAGGTCACAGAAAATTCCCAACAATTGGCAGGGTAAACACCACCAATAGTTGTTAACAAATAACTTAGCATATGGGTTGTTAAAAAATGTTGCAGGTGAAGGTTAGAATGTGTCACTAGGTAAGGTGTCCAAAGATTCCAAGCAATTGCCAGGGTAAAACCCACCAATTGTTATTAACAAATAATTTAGCATATGGGTTGTTAAAAAATGTTGCAGGTGAAGGTTAGAATGTGTCACTAGGTAAAGTGTCCAAAGATTCCAAGCAATTGCCAGGGTAAAACCCACCAATTGTTATTAACAAATAATTTACCATATGGGTTGTTAAAAAATGTTGCAGGTGAAGGTTAGAATGTCATTGTGTCACTAGGTAAAGTGTCCAAAGATTCCAAGCAATTGCCAGTTTAAAACCCACCAATTGTTGTTAACAAATAACTTATTAATTTAGTGTGGGTTGTTAACTAATGTAGTGGCTATTGGTTTGACTTACTCAGTACAGCTTACCATTTAAAAATAGTGAGAGCTGGCTGATCATAACCTACATTTTTGCTGCTGGATCTCTTGGCTTGAAGAAAAACTTGTTATTCATGGAATTATGAATGAATGAGTGAAATTATGAATGAATGGTAAGCAAGTTATAGCAAAGAATTAAGAATGGATTGGATTGTTAGCAAATATAGTCGGCTATGAGACAGACCAGTTTAGCACATCTCACAGCTCCAGATCAGCGGGATCTGTCTTTGATGATCTTTGCTGTTTGCTGCGGGAGTTTTGCGGATACAACATGATACTTGTACTACTATATGCATGTCCTGGTTAGCAAGATATAGCAAAGAATCTAGTGTTTCTCAACACTTAGCCTGCTAATAATTGTTGCAGATTTAGTATTAAAATACACCAGAAGGTCACACAGCAGTTTCAAGGATAATGCCACCAAAATTGTTTGCAAATAATATTTCAATTCAACAAACCAATTTAGTAATGTATTGTTAACTCAAGAAGCCGGCTATGGGATAGACCAGCACAGCAGTGTGCTGTACAGCTCAGCTTACAGCTAGGGCAGTTGTTGGTTCACAGACCATTTACTAGCGGTAGTTGTAGTAGTTGTAGTAGTGTTAGGTGGTAGATATCAGTAGTATTTCTCAATGGATCATATGCAGTTGACTGACTCACTTTAGCTCTCTTTACTGATAGTGGTGTGTTTATACCTGCACCTTTTCTGTATCAGGATTAAAGAGAATGTACTCATTTTGTTGCTATTTTGTTGCACTGTTAGTAAGTTTGACTCTTAACCTGCAGTGCATTTATTGACAAATAAAAGATTCATATCAGTCAAAAGGAACTTCATACAATTAATTTAATTGTCACTTTTTGTCAAAGTTTCAGTCCCTCTGCCTTTGTCATGAGACATTCGTACAGCTTTGTTCACTTTTTTATGTTCCTGTATTCTCTAGTATTCAGTTATTATCTAAGATTAGAAAATTTAAGAAAGAGTGATATTTAATTTAAATTGATAAGGCTTTGAAGAGTTTGTATTTAGTTTTTGAAGGGGATATGAGGAATAGGTAGTTGATATAAGGATCCTAAGTAGTTTCTACAAAGCTTAGTAACAAGGGCATACAGTTACAGTAAGACAATTTTAAGTAGTATTATGGGCTAAAATTAAACCTTAAATAACTTGCATTTAATTCCGTTATTTTCATTTTGATAAAGCATTTTTTTTATAATTTTACCATAAGTTTGTATGAACATTTAAAACTGTGCAATAGATCAATAAATCTGAGTATACACTCTTGTTGTTAGACTGTACAAGCAGGTTTGACCACTTACAAATGTAGTGACATTGATATTGATAGGTCAAATCATAACAGATTCATTCGTCATTAAACTAATACATTAATGTAGTCAAATGAAGGGTTAATTTTAAGTTTGTCTTTATATGATAAATAGTATAAAAACTGCTCAACAAAACCAAACAGCGTTGCATCTTCTTTTGTGATAAGACATATGGGGACAGTTTACATCAATATACACAGACCATACTGGCCCTGTGAGATGTTATGTTGAAATAATTCCAGCATTCTACTGTATAGTTGTTTCATCGTATGTAAAATGATGGTAGCCATCTTTTATACTTCACTTTCATTATCGTCATGTTTAAGTACTGTGGATATTGATGTATATTACACTTATCCTGCTTAGCATCAATCGGTAAGGCACACACAAATATGACGTCTTAATGTGTGGGTTTCAGCCCTGTTTAGGTTGAAGGACTTCATACGGGAAGGTCTTCCAGCTGACCTGCATAGCATTGGTTGTCCTACCTAGACAGCTGGACGTTGCTGTAATGGTCATTAGTTGTTGCTGCGGTGTATTTGAAAAATAAATAGTGTATATCTAGATCAGCCAGTTCCCTGCAGGCAGCTCTCTGATCAGGATCAGCTCAATGTGCAACCCTGTCTCCGTTTATACATGTGTTTAGTTATCTTTGTATGCTGGAATAGACACATAAGTAAGAATTAATTTCAAATATTACGGTACCAGGCTAAGGATTAAAGATGTTTTATCAGAGGTGGTATCTGTTGCTTTATACTTTATACTGAATATTAGTGCACATGTAAGTAAAAATAGTGTCAGTTTTGTAGTAAAACTACATATTAACTCAAGACTCGTTTGCTGTCTATTGTCTTTGTTTGTGAAGGTGGGGAAAGTTATTAAACATAATGTTCCTAAAAGTACCTCAAATACCCAGATTTATCCAGTTTTTATATTTTTTTATGAAAATATGTTATAAAGCTGAAATAATGCTTTTACAGGACAACAATATGGAACACAATTTTAATTATCTATTATTTTAGTGTTTTTTGTTTTGTTTTTTTGTTTCGTTTGTTTTTGTTTTGATTTTTGTTATGAATTTTAAGGTAAATAATATCTCATCTGATCAGAAAAAAGATTAATGTAATGTCGCTGGACTTGTTAAAGAAATTTTCAATTTTTTTTATCCTTATAACTGATTTGAAAGGTATTGCTGTTGATTTTTTTCTAGAAAACAACAACAAAGTAACACGATATCTTGATGTTGAATGTTGGCATGTGGTGAGCTATACTTGAACTTTGAACATTGTTTAATAAAAGCTCTGCAAACTGTGATGTTCATTGCTTTCAGAAAAGTCACATTTTGAAACAATGAATAAATAATTGTCTTCAGTATGCTGTACATTGTTAGGTCTGCAGCTTCCTGTGTGAAGTTAATGCACTGAACACAAAAATAAACCTATTAAGTAGATGACTTTTGTTTTGTTAGTTTTTTCTTTTTACATCGCACCAACACAAATATGGTCATATTGGCAACGTCCAGCTAATTATTGGTGGAGGAAGACCACAGACTTTTGTCTTGGCAGAACAATCCGCGCATCGCTGGTTAGCTGGAAAACATCCTCACATGAAAGTTCTCGCCCCGACCGGGAATCAAACCCACTTAAGTAGATGATACAGAGTTCTATGTTTTGTACATAGTGAGATTGTATTAGCTCACACAGATGCCATCTATGTGTGTATTGATTTAAGAAATATGTTCTTACTTATTTTACATGTCAAATGTTAAAATTTGTCCTTGGCATTTATTTCCAAAAAAAAAAGAAGCTAGGATATAATTTTTTACAATATAGCATTTAAACCAGACAATAACAACAATGTAACTATGCTAAAAATGTATACACTTGCATGACTCATTGTACAAAAAACATACATTAAACTATATATAATAGTACTATGAACAATAAATTAAAAAATAATGATACTTTAACAATATACAATGTAATTATTATGTTTTCAGTGTAATCCATAGCTTGTTTTAGCACTAAATGCTATTTAATAATACTCTAAACTCAATAATAACTGGCAGAAGCCTGTGGCTGAGTGGTAGACATGGACTTGTAATTCCTCTGACTCCTTGCCTTTCACCACATTGGTGGGAGTCACAGTTGGGGTGAAGGACTGATGACTGCTTGCCTTTCACCACATTGGTGGGAGTCACAGTTGGGGTGAAGGACTGATGACTGCTTGCCTCTCACCACATTGGTGAGAGTCACAGTTGGGGTGAAGGACTGATGACTGCTTGCCTTTCACCACATGGGTGAGAGTCACAGTTGGGGTGAAGGACTGATGACTGCTTGCCTCTCACCACATTGGTGAGAGTCACAGTTGGGGTGAAGGACTGATGACTGCTTGCCTTTCACCACATGGGTGGGAGTCACAGTTGGGGTGAAGGACTGATGATGCTTGCCTCTCACCACATGTGTGGGAGTCACAGTTGGGGTGAATGACTGATGATGCTTGCCTCTCACCACACGTGTGGGAGTCACAGTTGGGGTGAAGGACTGATGACTGCTTGCCTTTCACCACACGGGTGGGAGTCACAGTTGGGGTGAAGGACTGATGGCTGCTTGCCTTTCACCACATGGGTGGGAGTCACAGTTGGGGTGAAGGACTGATGACTGCTTGCCTTTCACCACATGGGTGGGAGTCACAGTTGGGGTGAAGGACTGATGACTGCTTGCCCCTCACCACATGGGTGAGAGTCACAGTTGGGGTGAAGGACTGATGACTGCTTGTCTTTCACCACATGGGTGGGAGTCACAGTTGGGGTGAAGGACTGATGACTCCTTGCCACTCACCACATGGGTGGGAGTCACAGTTGGGGTGAAGGACTGATGACTGCTTGCCTCTCACCACATGGGTGAGAGTCACAGTTGGGGTGAAGGACTGATGACTGCTTGCCTTTCACCGCATGGGTGGGAGTCACAGTTGGGGTGAAGGACTTAATGTGGGAAGGTCTTCCATCTGACCTGGGGTGTGATTGTGGTTCTACTCAAGCATTTGACCGGGAACTTCCACCAAAATAGCTGGATGACGCTATAATGACCTTTATTGTGTCTCTTCGATGCATTTATTCAGAAGCACAGCAAATTGTAATTTACGTTTGATGATCTTTGAAACTATGCAAAGAAATTATCATGTTTGCCATGCATTGCTTTGATTGTATTAATATGTCTTTTTTTCTTCTGTCCAGAAGTTGAGAGCACACCAGTAATGTGAGTATTCTGCAGGTCTTGTTTACAAGTTATGCTTGCTTCAGTGCACTTCTTGCTATTTGACATATTTCTTTCGCTCTCATTGCCTCTGTTTTTTGCATTATGTGTAAGAGGTTGCACATATTACACAAATGTTTGTGTCTTTGTTGACTGTTATTAATGATCCTTTTCACTTGTTTACAGTTACTGTTATTTTGAAAAATAATATCTCTGCATTAAGTAATATATGATAATGTATGAAGACACAGTCTGATCCATGTAATCATACATATCAACTTCAACCAGGTTTTGGGAATTAAAATAGACAAACAAAAAAACAAACAAAAAAACTTCATGCACCAACTGTGATGAAACTCAACTTGTTTAAAAGTTCCTGTATTTGACAAAGAGGACATTAAATGGTTGAATATATGAGGAAGGCAATCTGCTATTAGGCAATTGTTTATCAGATTGGACCTTATTGAACAGAATCTGTAATATGCTTCCAAATCTCAAACAGTGTGATTATTTACCTTTTGCATGTAGTTGCTAGCATATACCTTGCTAATAATTAGTCTGAGATATAAACAAATATACCAATATAACGCTTGATCAGTGTAAAGTTTACTAATAGTACTCTTAATTAACTGACCTAGACAAACCTTTGCTGCTAATCAAAATATATATCCATCAGCTGTAAAAAATATCCCCTTTTTTGTGTTGTTTTCATGACTGAAGAACTGTTTGTGTTCAGCGCATGCCAAAAACAAGAAATACTTTATTACATGAGGTCCAGAAACCTGGAGAATAAACATGACCTTGTGCCACCAGCTTATAGGACATTTCAGGTCGCAACTTGACACAGACGCAGAAGCATTAAACATTAAGAGGCTTGTATTTTTAACAATCGTGTAACAATTTTATTATGTAGAAGTCTTTCTGCACAGTCAAAATTATTTATTTTAATCTTTCAATTTTTTTTTTAAAAGAGAAATTGTATCCTTTTAAACCACATTATATATTAACAATTAAACACAATTTTTTTCAGGTCCTGTTATCTTGTCCAAATTTTTCTACTCTCTGATTTTTTACTGTAAAAAAGTTACAAGAATTTGTATCTTCTTGCATGCACTGCTGTCATTTGCCATTCACCAACCAAGCTTTAAATTGTTTCGTCCTTGACCTCGGGTTGTTTTCATAAAGAATTATATTATTTTTTCTTACTTTAACAAATTATCTTAAATTTGGAAAAATCATTAAAAAATTCTTCTTATTTTCTTATTTTATTGTTTTATGTTTGAAATTTTAACAAAATTTATTGTATCTAAGAAAAAGTATTTCAAAATAGTTTTAATATGAAAAAATAACAAAGGTACTTCATAAATAGGACCCCTGGAGTCCTATGAACTGAGGGTGCTTGTAACTCCTCAGCCCCTAATACAGTGGGTTTGAGTGCCAGGCTGTGCAGAATCTTTATTTGTGGTGCACCTGCAGTGCTCTGGTAGTTTTACTTTGACATTTGTATGGGGTCTTCCTTCCCCAATAAAAGCTGGACGTCCATGTAATGTCCATGATTGTGTTCTTCTGATGCATATCAAAATGTAAACAGCATCCTCTAACATCATTCTTGGTATACGCCCCTTCATCATTCTTAATATACGCCCCCTCATCATTCTTTATATTATACGCCCCTTCATCATTCTTGATATACGCCCCCTTATCATTCTTTATATTATACGCCCCTTTATCATTCTTGATATATGCCCCCTCATCATTCTTTATATTATATGCTCCTTCATCATTCTTGATATATGCCCGCTCATCATTCTTTATATTATACGCCCCTTCATCATTCTTGATATACGCCCCTTCATCATTCTTGATATTATACGCCCCTTCATCATTCTTGATATTATATGCCCCTTCATCATTCTTGATATACGCCCCTTCATCATTCTTGATATTATATGCCCCTTCATCATTCTTGATATACGCCCCTTCGTCGATACACAAAGAAGAAAAGTCTTGCAGAATATCGATGCTGATAATGAGGTAGTTGTAGTTAGGTTATCCGTTTTAACAAATTGCCATTAGATCTTTAAATATTATGTTTACTATTAATCTATATTTATTATGTTTTACCATTCTACAGGTATGTATATCAAACGAAATTCGGAAGAATGAGAGAATGGTGTAATGAGAGGGAATCCTCAGGTCCTATTAGAACTTCTTCTTTGTCAAATATAATAAGGATTCAGTTGATCAAGAAGGGATAGAATGAAAGATTCAATCAATTAACTTCTGGAATGCCCAGAACCAATCAGACGTTGATTGGGGACAAGCAGTTGCAAGCAGTCAGTAATTTTTACACCTTCGGGAGTGATACTTGTTGCGCTGATCAGCCATTGATGTGGGTGATTAGTCATTTATTACCTTGCATACATCACTGCGCCTTTTTAATGATTTATGTCATATGTAGCCATCAGTTTATAAGTTCGGACAAAATTGCTGATCGCCATCACTGTTGTGTCCGGTGAACATAACATACAGCATACGCTTGTATATTCTATGGCAAAGTCACTTTCTGTGTAGAGTGCTTGTCTACAGCTGTTACACAGTTACGTGAACAGACATTTCCACACATGTATCTTACTACCTATAGGCCTGTTTGTTTCATTTTTTTAATGAAAAATTAACAACATTCTTTTTCATTATGGTATATCCCTTTGAAAATCTCGCTCAATTACGCATATATTATATACAGTAAAACTAACTACATCGACTTTTACAATGATGCCGATCTACATTTATTAAAATCCTGGACAAAGGACTTGACAGGTCTTCCAAATTGACCTCCGGTGCACTGGTGGTTCTTCCCAGACATAAGGGGTCTTTCTTCACCAAAATAGCTGGACATTGCTATAATGACCATACTCACTTCCTGCAACATATTTCTAAATAAAATCCATCATATATTTTTAAAGGAGTATTGGTAGTTTAAAAAGATAGCTAAATTGAGATAAATTGAGCTTTAACATGTCCCCAAAACATTGATCTCCCTTTTGCCCATTTACTAGTCTGTATGAGTCTTATTATATGCCTAATGGATTATATGCATCATGGATAAGCTTTGGAAAATGATGCAAGTTTTTTATCAATTCTAGCTGAAGTGTTGAAAGCTGCATTTTTGTTTGCACTTTACTCGGTATCATTGCATTAGTTACCACTTGTCTCTAAGCTCGCTGCTTTTGATGTGTGATTACCTAGTGCTTGTTAAACAGTAACCAGAGAATTACCATTCTAGCTTGCTAATATATTTCTTTTGTACTGTCTAACAGTTGTTTTCAGAGCTTTAAGTTTAATATTAATAAAGCATATCTGTATATCCAGAGAGTAATATTTCTTGCTTGCTAACATATTATCTTTGTAATAGATTGTTCTGTTTAATATACAGAATCTGCTGAATGCTAGTGGCAATATTTTTTTCCTGATGATTTATGCTCTTATATTTAACATGAATATTATGTATAGTTTATCATGTAAATATAATGTAATTAGTTTAATTTTTCATCAGTATGAAAAGCCGTTTCTTTAAATTTTGTGTTTTCATGGTGGTCTTTTCTAACCCAGTCGACAGTTATTAAATATCTTAATTATGAGCGGGATTTTTGACCCCCAAAAATATTTATGAAGATTTTCAAAGATTCTCATTAGAATGAGGGCATATTTCTTATTGGCTTTGCAGATCTTTGTTGGTTGACCTCTTAGTTTACAATCAATATCAAGAAAAAGCATAAGCCTGTAATCCACAAATTTGGTCATGATAATAAATAAATGACTCCTATAGTTTCCATGTGATGGCATAGGCAGTGGTAGGACAGTGTATGGCAGCCATCTTTGAAGGCAGAAGCTAATGCAGTCCGAAATCCGGAAATATGTGCTGTATTACAGTCATCACTGTTTATTTATTTTTCAGTATATTTTACTGAATTTATATAAAATTTAACTGCTTTTATGAAGTATTTTTAAATAACAAAACTATAGGTAAACAAATTATATAACCATAAAAGATACACTGTTTATTTTTTTTTAAGGCTGGACCGATACTTTTATTTATTTCTATGAATTAATTCTTTGCGCATTTATCAATTTTAAAAATATTGCATGCTTAAAATATGAATTGCAGGAGTTTTCCAGTGGTGTATAGCTTTTAATTTTTGGATCACAAATGAAAAAATTACAAGAAAATACAATTTATGCTTCTATACAACTCATCTGAAATTCCCTTTAAAGTTGCCATTAAAGATGGCTGCCAAGAAAAGGGATCTTCACTGATGTGGAATCTACTGTTTTGGGTCATTTGAGCAAAGGTCAAGGCCACTGTGACCTTAAATGTGATTTTTGTTTTGGTATTTTTGTCGGTGGAAGAAATCAAGCAGTGATGAGGACTTATATGTTTCACAAAATTATTGTTTTTGATTAACTTAGTTTTAAACTATTTAATTAAACCTCATGACATTAGCGCTTAAATATTGCATGCCGAAAATTGAAAAACAAAGTTCTGACCCTATCCTTTAGCCTGTATATTATTTCCCTTTCATTTCAGAAGAAAGCAACTTTGTGATTCAGACAGTGGCAACAATAAAAAACTTTGTGATGTCAGCAAACCAGAATTAAAAAATTCAGGTATATTAATCTCAGATTTAAGAGTTTGAAGATAATGATTAAAATGAATTATAAAATTAAACTGTAAGTTTGCTTTGAATAAACAAGAAGTCATAGGTCAAAGTCTCTTTTTAGTTTTTAGTAAAAGAACACAAATATTATCAGCATAACCCAATCACATTATCTTAACACCAGGCAACTTAAACTGGAAACATTTTTTAATAGGTGAGCGTGCTTGTGGTGGAGTGGTAGAACCGTGGGCTTGAAGCTCCTCTCACTGTTGGTCAAATTTGCAAATTTTTTTCCAGATTTTTTGCTCAGTGAAGCAAAACTTTGTTAAGCAACAGTAAATAATGGATTGAAGGGTTATGTATCATAACTAGATTATAAATGATTTCTCTGTCTGTCAAAAACTGTTTAGTCTTAAAGCTGGGAAAATAAAAGCATTCCGACACTGTTCATTTACTTTATTTCAATTGTTAGCACAACAACATAGAATCACCCCAAACTATGCATGTGGGAATGTACATAATGTGTGGGGCATCTGTGGTTGAATCGCCACTTAGTAACTCCTCTGACTGCTTAGCCTTTCATCGTGTGGGTTTGACTCCTCCAGCTGACTTGCCGTGTGCCGGTGGTTCTACACAAATATTTGTTTGGGGTATTCCTCCAAAATAGCTGGACATCGCCACAATGATCATAATTGGTTGCTGCGATGAATTTCAAAAGCAAAAACAAAATATAATGTGTAAATGCTAAAAATAAACAATACTAAGATGGGCTCGATAGTGGAATAAATATATGAAGTGTTAATTGTGAGGTACTACAAGTCATGTAGTTATGGTTAACTGTGACCATGTTGCTATAACAAAGTGTCTGTTTATGTCTGTTTAAATACTTTAATTATCTCCAAGATGAGAATATTAAAGACTCAACACACTTGATTCTTCTCTAAAAATAACTGTACTCTTTATAGCTGCTGATGTTTGAGCATGGAAAATTATATACTTTCTAGAAGATACTAGTCCTTATATAAACCTATAAACCCTTTGAATCAATTTTTATAAGATCAGCATAAGAGATATTTATTAAACATTTTCTATTCAGAACAATATGATAAATTGTGACCTTAAAGTTCTACATCCTAGCTAATAAAACATTTTTTATTAAGTGGGGGTGGGGAAGTGGTATCTTGACATTTATTGGCATATATTTGTGCCACTAGGTTTATTTACAGGGAAGTTCTGTAGTTAAGTTTTTCAGGCCCATTTGTGAGTTCAGATTTCTTTACACTAATTTTGTATTTTGAAACTGTTTATGTGTATGAAATTGGATGTTTGATTCTTTTTACAGAACACAGTAAATCCACCAGCCAGTACTTGCTAAATGGAGTTGAAAACTCACAATGTTCACATCACCTTGATAGACATTTGAATAAACAGAGTGCATTCAAAGACATCAGTGAAGCTTTGGTAACTCTTTCAAGCAGATCCGAAAGGGTACTTCTTGTGTGTTTGGAAGATATCAAGATGAAGCATGACAAAGCTGCAGTTGGTAGTGATGACGTCAAGGTGCCAGGAACAACAAATCTGAAGGCGCCAACGACAACTAGAACCCCTAGAAAAGTGTCACCTTCAAGAACAGACAAAGATGGATTAAAAAAACTGGAGAAGCCTGCAATTTCAGAGTCGGACACAACAAAGTCGGATCAAACAGCCTCTCCAGCAAAGAGAAAGGGTAGAAAGCCTAAAGACAAATCTGATGATGAAAATAGAAAGTCGCAAAGTTCAGATGCAGAAGTTCCAAGTATTGTTGTGACTGATACTGATAAAGACTCGGATGTTAAACCTGCCATTGGCAAGGCTACAAAGCCAACAACACTTAGAAAACCGAGACAGTCTAAAGAAAAATTACAAGACATAGACAAGGTTTCTGTTGCTAATACCAGTATAGACAGTCCAGTTAGAAAGAGGAAAGAATCTGCTTCCCCAGTGAAGTCTAGGACTCCATCTAAAAGTCCAAATCGAACTAAAAGAAAAAATTCACCATCGACATCATCTGCAGCAGGATCAGACATCAAAGTCTCTCCTTCATCTAGTAAAAAATCCTCACCCAAAAAATCTCCATCTAAATCCAGTGTTCAGGATTCCCCATCCAAATCCTCCGCATCTTCCTCCTCCTTCTCCTCATCATCATCTGCTGAATCATCTCCTCAGAAATCCACTAGCTCAAATTCTTCAGTTTCCTCATCCCCGTCTAGAGCATCTGTTTCAAGTTCCTTGCTAAAGAAGACAAGGAACTCAACCTCTTTAAAGAAAGCAAAGGAGTCCTCAGGTCATGATTCAACTGGCAAAAAGTCTGAAACAAAATCTAGAAGAAAAGGTACTGAAGTCTCGGATGAAAAGTCTAATGACAAATCTCAGGAAAGTTCTGCTACATTGAAGCGGACACTTAGAAAGAATAAAGACACTCCTGTTAAATCAGATGAAAACACAATTGAAATGGGCATAAAAGAAACCAGTACGGTGAGAGCTTTAGAATTCGGTGAAGATGTCACCGTGATAGAAGGCTTGAAAATGTCAATACCAAGTGATTTTCAGTATAAGTACTCAAGTGTTCTTGAAAAAGATGGCCCATTGGTGTTATCAGATCTCATAACTAAGGTGAATAGTTCTATTGTGGGTGTGAATCCAGATCTTGTAGATTTGTTTGGCACTGCCTCTGAACCAGAATATGTGGATGAAGACAGTTTTGAAAGTTCTACATTGGAGGGAAAATCTGATGAAAGTTTAAAAAGTGAAAATGACAAAGATACTGTAGAGAAAGAAGATATTTCAGAAAATGTACAAGAAACAAAGACATCAACAGAAACAGAACATAAGAATAATTGTGAAATGGATTTTGATGATGAAATGAAAGAGGTTGGAAAGAGTGGTGAGTCAACTTGTGATGGTGTTAAAGCTACTGAAACTAGTGAACCTAATCAAACATGTGATACAGAAAAGGGTTCTGATAATGAAAATATGTTCATAAGTGATAAAGTTGCAGACTGCAAGGCAAAGCAAATAGTTAATGATGGTAATGAAAATGAAAAGAGTGAAAAAATTGAAGATAAAAAAGAAGATATTTGTAGTGAAATTGAAACAGGAGAAAAGCCAAAAAGCATCTTTGAAATGTTTGGCTTAAATTTGAAAAGAAAAACAAGTGTATCTGTTGATGGACCAAGTCAGAGTCCGGTTAAAGAAAAAACACCAGAAAAGAGTGTTACCAAGAGCCCTGATCCAGCTGGTGTTCTCAAAAAGAAGTCTCCTGAAGTGATTGAAATTCTAAGTGATGATGCTGAAGATTGCAAAGTAGTCAGTCCTAGTGAGGCAGAAGGTAAAAGACCAAGAAAGCGAAAAAGCAGAGTTCCTTCTGTACATAAAACACTTGAACCAAAACCCTTAGATATTTTATCGAAGTTTGAGAAAGTTGTAGTAGACAAGAAGAGTGCATTCATTAGCCAAGGTCTAGATAAATATATTGAAATAAATAAGGATGGTGACCCAGCTAAAGAAATGTCAGATTCTGAACTCATTGATGATCTAGCTGTTGAAAAGTTTGTTCCAGACTTCGATGAGTTAGATGGACTGCTGTTCCTATCATTTCCAAATGAGACAGCATTGAAGGGTCATATACGATTGGAGGCCAAGTATGAATGGATTAAGGAGAGCACCTTGAAGAAGATAGGACAGGTTCAGGCAATGAAAGCCAGGCAACAGGAAGCTGGGTATAGTAGACTGACTGATGCTAAAGTGGGAGAAGAGCAGAAGTACAACTACAGAGGAATTCCAATGAAACTAATGAAATACAAGAAACATTTAAAATCGGAGGTTGAAGAATTGCTGGATGTAAGGCCTAAATTGGTAAATGATTATATTCTCTCAAAGTCTGCATCAAAGACTTCAGATATTACAAAGATCAAGGGATGGAAGAATAAGTTTCAGAATGTAGAGGAGAGTCCAGATGCAGCTGCAACTAGACTGCCTGAGTCGGGAAAACTTCACTGGAAAACCAAAGAGAGGTTGTTGAAGAGTTTAGATCCCACTGATGCAAAGGACATTGGTTTAGATCTTAAAAAGAAGAGACGAAAGCTAGTGAACTATTCCAGTAAGAAAAAGCAAAAAGAAGGAGAGTATGAATGTTTTGTTGATGACGAGTGTTACATAACTCAGAAGGATGTTTTCAATGAGGACGAATACAAGGATTCAGATGGGAAACTGCCTTATAGTGAAAGGTTTAAAAGTCAATACAAGTATGGTGCTCGTAAAATGTTTGTGAAAAAGATGAAGTTGGATTCAGTGGATGAAAGGATCCTTAAGAAACTGGGGACACAGAAAATGGCATCAGAAACGCCTCCAGTGAAGGAACAAAAGCAGAACTTCCTGCAGAAGATCAACACAGGCATGGCTTCTGTGGCAGTGTCAGCTCTTGACAAGAAGTTGATTCGTAAAGCCAGGGCCATGGCAAAGGTTTGTGGACGTTCATGTATTTATTTAGGCTAAAAGTGACTTGGTCACATTTGGGTCTGTTTTTTTTCCTTTAATTTTTTTAGTTTTGTACATTATTATTTCACTATAAATAATGGATTAAAACATTACCTCTGAGTATATGTGAATATGCTACAAAAAATGATGTTGTCTTTATGTTCGGAGAATCAAAAGAACCATTATTAGCTCAACAATATGGTATATGTTTAAATTACACATTCGTGTGATAATATACATCATATGTGTACTTAAATAGTAATACAATAATTTTAATAAATACGATTTGTAGATAGTCTAGTTACATGTATATGTGTCATAAACATGTACATGTATCAATGCTAAACTTTGGCAAAAACTTGTCATGTCATATGTCATCAGTTACAAGTTTAATTATATGGTTATTTCTCACTATTACCAGTTTTGATGATTGGTTATTTCTCACTATTACCAGTTTTGATGATTATGGTTATTTCTCACACTGATCAATTTTGATGCTTGTGGTTATTTCTCACACTGGTTATTTTTCACACTGATCAATTTTGATGATTGGTTATTTCTCACACTGATCAATTTTGATGATTGGTTATTTCTCACGCTGATCAATTTTGATGATTGGTTATTTCTCACACTGATCAATTTTGATGATAGTGGTTATTTCTCACTGATCAATTTTGATGCTTGTGGTTATTTTTCACACTGGTTATTTCTCACGCTGATCAATTTTGATGATTGGTTATTTCTCACACTGATCAATTTTGATGATTGTGGTTATTTCTCACACTGATCAATTTTGATGATTGTGGTGATTTCTAACACTAATCAATTTTATGATTGTAGTTATTTCTAAGGCTAATCAATTTTGATGATTGGTTATTTTTCACACTGATCAATTTTGATGATTGTGGTTTTTTTTCCTCACTCTTATCCATTTTGATGGTTGTGTTTTTTTCTCACTCTGATCAATTTTGATGATTGTGGGATTTTTCTCACTCTGATCAATTTTAATGATTGTGGTTATTTCTCACTCTGATCAATTTTGATGATTGTGGTTATTTCTCACTCTGATTAATTTTAATGATTGTGGTTATTTCTCACTCTGATCAATTTTAATGATTGTGGTTATTTCTCACTCTGATCAATTTTGATGATTGTGGTTATTTCTCACTCTTATCAATTTTGATGATTGTGGGATTTTTCTCACTCTGATCAATTTTGATGATTGGGGGATTTTTCTCTCTCTGATCAATTTTGATGATTGTGGGATTTTTCTCATTCTGATCAATTTTGATGATTGGGGGATTTTTCTCTCTCTGATCAATTTTGATGATTGTGGGATTTTTCTCACTCTGATTAATTTTGATGATTGTGTTTTTTTTTCTCACTATTATCTATTTTAATGATTGTGTTTTTTTCTCACTCTGATCAATTTTGATGATTGTGGGATTTTTCTCACTCTGATCAATTTTAATGATTGTGGTTATTTCTCACTCTGATCAACTTTGATGATTGTCGTTATTTCTCACTCTTATCAATTTTGATAATTGAGAATAGTCACTGATGTGTATAAGAGTGGATGCTCTTTTTCCTTTTATTTTTTTAGATTTAAACAGGCTAGTCTAATGTAAAATAATATAACAATTTGTAAAATTGTAAAAATTGCCAATTTTGTTTCTGAATCATACATTTGTATTTATTAGTCATTACATAATTGTGTTTGATCTTCAGGCTGCCATTGCTAGAGGCAAAAAAAATAATCAGATTTTGTCAAGATCAAAACACCATGAGGATGAACCTGATGGTGATGAGGATGGAGAGGAGGAGGAGGAGGAGGAGGAATACACTGAAATGGAGGCAGATTATCAGGGTAAGTTATCAAATGAAAAACATTTATAGATACTAGTTCAATGTTGATGGAGTCATTTGGTTCTTCTGGCTTTTATGGTATGCACAGCTTAGCTCACCTGGGCACAACATGCTGAAGGTGAGCTTTTCTGATACTGTTTGTCCGGCATGCGGCATCAACAGTTTGCTTGAGAACCTCTAAAGGCTACAGTTTTATCGAGAAATCATCATACTTGGTCAGAATGTTTGCTTGCAAGAAATCTTGGATGAGCTTGTAATTAGGTTATATGGGGTCAAAAACTAGGACACTAGGTCAAATTTTAGAAAAACCTTGTGAACATGCAAGAGACCACAATTATTGCCCAATCTTCACTAAACTTGACCAGAATGTTTGCCTGACCAAAATGTTTGCCTGCATGAAATCTTGGATGAGTTAGTCATTGGGTCTCTTGGGTTCAAAAAATAGGTCACTAGGTCAAATCTTGGAAAACCATTGATGATACACTAGAGACCACATTTATGGCCCATTCTTCACTTTACATGGCCAGAATGTTTGCTTGCAAGAAATCTTGGGTGAGTTTATAACTGGGTCACATGGGGACAAAAACCAAGTCACTAGGTCAGATTTTAGATAAATGTTCTAAACACACTGAGAGGCTACATTTAAGGCCCAGTCTTCACCAAACTTGGGCAGAATGTTTGCCTGTATGAAATCTTAAATATGTTTTGAACTGGGTCACTTGGATTCAGTAGGTCACTAGGTAGATATTGTTAAATATGTCTTGTCTGCTATCCACTTTATTTGGACCAATGGGGTTAGAGTTTCAATGTTTGTTACTTAATCATCCCCATTTGGCAAGTTAACTTTGAACAATTATGTGTTTTAGTATGGCGTTCGCTAGAGGGCATACAGGTATCATGCTGTGTTTACTTTCTGCACCAAACAATGCAGCATTAAGTAGTTGGTACATGAATTAATTGGTGTCATAGCTGCAAGAATAATTGTTGTTTTTCTGATCATAACCTTTTCAATATAAATAATGGTGATTATTGCTTTTATTGGAAAGTAAAATGATGTACAAATGAAACTTACGGTATATTATAATGTATAAATCTTCGTTATTTAAGCAAGACTATGTGCCTATTGAAATACCCAGTATTGTACTTATCAATATGGTGACTTGTACTGTGTCAATTTGGTAAATTTTACTGTTTTAATTTGGTTAATTGTACAGTGTCGATAAAGTAAATTGTACTGTTACAGATAACAAAATTATCAGCACATTCTTTTTTTTTTTAACAAAGTTTCACTACAGTGGGTAGGGTGTGTTTCTTGTAGCAGATATTTACTTCATGGTATTGTGTTATTGAATTCTGGTGCTGTTTCATCAACTGTCCAAGGACATTTTTATCCAAATAAAACTTTTAAATGGTCTTACGGGTCCTGTCTACAGTTTCTTTTTATTTTTGTTATGAAAAATGATATTGTTTGTTTAATATGACTCAATTTGAATAACCAGACCATTTTTGTTGAAAGAAGTTTCATATTAACATATGTTATTGCTGGAGTAGAAATTAATGTTGAAATTTATATAAAAAGAACATGAAGACTGGGTTTTGAGAAGTTAAAAAAGACATTGTTTGCAAAATAGTACTTAGCTTAATGCACCAATTATAGTAAAAGGAGCATTCTTAGATCTGTGGCCCTATTTTTTGGCCTATTCATAAATTTGAGGTTCTTTTATCAGACCTGTCATGTACTTGCTCTGTTTTTCAACCTGATCATAAGTTAGTGGTCCCAGAGGATTTTTCAGAGGATTTTCTAGTCCTATTTTTGGACTGATCATAAAATTGTGGCCCTACTTGCAGAACTGATAATAAGTTACTGGTCCTTTTTTTTTGACAAATCTTAAATGATCACAGGTAAAAATATCTGTGTAGAACCACTTCCACACCGCATTCATTAAAAGGCCTCATATAATGTTGTTCTTCTTAACCTCTATTCTGACCCATGTGATGAGAGGCCAAAGTGCCTGAGCAGTTATAAATCTGTGACACTTCTCCTACAGCCGCAGTGGCTTCTGAAATTTTATATTTCTTATGTATAAATATAGCAAGATTATGGCTATAGTCGATGCTTCCCAGTCATTGTTTTGGAATCTTTATAAAACATCAAAAGGTTAACAAGAATATTAACAACAGCAGAAGGTCATTCTTGGAACAAGCATCTCTATTTGAAAAGCAAAACAAAAATAAACCAGATATAAAGGAGTCTTTACATTTTAAGAGCAGGAGTAGGTTTTAACAATGACACACAATACACTTCCTGGATAAAAATAGTTGTGTTACTGATATGTGTTAAAGGGGTGCATCCATGTCTCTATAGCCCTTGAACTGCTGCATTTGTTGATATCCCATACTTGTTTCTAGTTATTTACAAATAATTGCACCAGGAGAGAGACATATTGACTCAGCAGCCAATAGTGCAGATCCTGATCTGACAGCTCCCTGAGGGTGCTGGCTAGTCCTGAACTACTTTCTTTGCTTAGGTTTTAACATAGAAGTACAGACCTTTCTCAAGTGTTTCCTTTCTTATACTGGCTGGTGACATAGAAAGATATGTGTGTTAGTATTTCTTGGTATTCTGTGTAATGAAAATATTGTGTTTTAGATCATATTTCTATTGTTAAGGCTAAGTAACAACCAATTTTGCAATGACTCCCAGAATTGCAATAAAGTTGTAAAATAGTTATTGCAAAAATGTTTGCACAGTGAAATTAGTAATGCAACAAACCCAGAATTGTTATATACTTTAATTTCACCTGAGTTATTGAGTTTTATGCCAATTTTTGTCCCAAAAGAAAATTAATAAAAATGCTTGTTTGTAAATACTAAAGTAAAATAATTAACTTTTATAAAAAAAATTTTTGTCATGGAACATCATTTTCAAGATTTTTACTTAGTCCCCACACACTACTGACAATAACTGGGGGTATTGCAATTCTTGTTTCATAGAAAACTTATAGGTAGTATCTTCACTTAGACTTAAATGAGTTTGTGCAAAAATTATTCCTCAAAGCAGTGGTAAGATGTGGTTGTATGTATTTGATACTGGCACACTATTGGATACCACTTTTAAGGGGCGGAGACTCTCAGCATCACTATAAAGATGCAGCATTGTTAGACAACACCTACTTGCTCAACATTACATCCATAACAGTGCTATATCACCAGTGTCATAATTGAAGGGGCTAATTAAGAAAATGCATATATCTGGCAGTTGTTATGGAAAGGATAACCATAAAGCATTTAACATATACAGGATCTGACTTTTAAGTGTCCAAAAGTTTGGACCAATTTTTTTTTCTCTCATGCAAACAAATCATAATTGTTACCTGAAAAGATCCCATGAAATACACTTTATTGGTGCCCTACATCCATGTAAGAAGTAAAGCATAGCACCCCACTTGTCATTAAAAAATATGTTTTCCATCCAAGGCACAGATGGCTGTTTTGAAATAAGAAAACCACAAGGCCATTTACTTTCAAGATCAGGTTATATATTCATCTTGGTAGTAAGCTCTGATTTCATTGTCTACTTTTTGCTGAAACCCCCATCATGTTTGTTGATAGTTTTAGAAAGAATGGACATTTAAGGCTACTTAATTTGTCTAACGAGTGAGATAGTATATATTATAAGCAGACTTTATTTTAACTAAAGTATGATTTTATTTAGCAATTATACTCACATTCCCAAGAAAGTGGTTGGATACTGTTACATGTATTAGATAAAGGCAAACTGGCAGATACCATCTTTAACAACATTGTTTATTATAATCATACAGAATTAGCAAATTTAAACAAATATTGACTATTATTTTAATACTCTTGGTCTATTCATTTGAATTTTCCATTTTCTAGATGAGGAGGAATACAGTGACAATGAGACCTCCTTAGATAGTCAGACAAGGAAAGATGAAGACAGTTTCATTCAGGAAGCCAAAAGTCAGACTTACAGGACACGTTCTAGGGCTAATTCTCGTAGTGGTGGGGAGCAAGGGCAACAACTCTGCGACCAGCAAGGTTCGTACTACAGTTATTTCCCTTTGGTCAATTTGATAATATAGTTTTCTGTTGCTAATTAATAATGATTAATCTTGCAATAGTTCATTTGTAACTATTGAATACCATTTTTGAGATAGTCTTTGTTATATAAACTATATGCATGGAATAGATTGGTTTAGTAATTCTAATTTAATCATGAATATTGTGAGAATTTAATTAGCATATTCATAACAGTCATCAGCATCATCGGCATCAATCTTCATCCATCATCCATTTTCATTTTTATCATTTCCATCATCATCCATCTGCTCATCCATCCATCATCCTTATCGTCCATCCATCCAATTATTGTCATCATCATCATTTTCAACATAATTTTTATAATTATCATCATCCTCAAACCAGCCGTAATAGCTCAGGTGGTAGAGCGTCGGATTGCGGATCGGGAGGTCGCAGGTTCAAACCCCGGCCTGGTCAAACCAAAGACTTTAAAGTTGGTAGAAGTGGCTTTCCTTCTAAAGTTCGGGGCTAAGGGGACAGCATAATGCCTGACTCGTTGGTGTCAGTAAAATGGACCGGCCGGGTTCAGTCCCTGGGCACCTCATAAGTGCCCATGTGCTATAATGATAGAAATGTTGCTGCACAGTGTCAGCAAAAATGCCGGCAAATCCCATCCCTCATCATCTCAATCATGAGGATTGTATCCTTATCATCATATTTATCACCATCTTCAACCCTATCATCCAACATGAACCAAAAATCCCCGTGCGTATGTTCATATGTATAACTGCATGCCTGAAGCTTTTGGCCTGCTAAGCATGACTTGATGAGGCTGTAGGCAAACAATGTAGATCCTGATTAGCCAGGTCCCTGCTGGAAGCTGTCTGATCAGGATCTACACAAGTTTCTTCCTTGTCTCTTTGAATGCCACTTGTTATGACTGCATGAAGTTTTGGTCAAATAATTAATAATATATATGGGTTATGCAGAAATAAAGCAGGCTTTTATGTGTGTTTACTCTAATTATTGTGTATATGTTTCTGTGATCTTTTTGTATTTGTTTCTGTGAGTACTGTATGTGTGGTTATTGTGTGTATATCTCTGTAATTATTGTATGTGTGTCTAGTTGATTATTGTGTGTATGTCTCGGTGATTTTTTGTGTTTGTTTCTGTGATTAATATGTATGTCATTATTGTGTATGTGTCCCAATGATTATTATGTGTTTGTTTCTGTGATTATTGCATGTATGTTTCTGTGATTATTGTATGTATGTATGTTTCTGTGATTATTGCATGTATGTTTCTGTGATTATTGTATGTATGTATGTTTCTGTGATTATTGTATGTATGTATGTTTCTGTGATGATTGTATGTATGCTTCTGTGATTATTGTATGTATGTCTCAGGGATTTAAGTATGTGATTATTGTGTGTTTGTTTCTGTTATTATTGTAATTGGATTATTGTATTTATGCCACTGATTATTGCGTGTATATTTCTGTGAATATTGTGTGATTGTCTGCATGATTATTGTGTGAATATGCACCAGTGAGAAAAAAGAACCTGTGTCATATAATCAAGCCTTTCACAAGGAAGAAGTTTTAAGCTATTCTAACACAGTACTACAACACTTAACTACTTCCTGATAAGATCATTTAAGGTGCATTTATACAGACTGATAATCTGCTCCATTTTCAAATGGTTATTCAATTTTATTAAAAAATAAAGGTGGCATGTTGCACTGATTTAGCATTATTTAATTTAAATATATTTTAAACTTTATTCAAGGAAGTTTATAAATGAATAGTTAAGCATAATATAGAAAATGGATATTAATGAAGTCAATGATTAATAACATTCTTCCTGTTCATGAATGGGATGGGTGAAATACTTGCTGCCTGCTTTCATTAATATTGACTTTTACAACAGAAGTTGTTTACAAGCTTTGTTATGTAAAGTGAAGTCCCATTGTGTCCCTGTGGAGTACATGTTTATAAGAATCTATAATGAAACACTGAGTGGAGTAAAGCAGGTGTGTTTAGGTATGTATGTGTATATACAGATGAATGTTACGTCACATCATTGGAAATGCTTGTTGATTGAGTTGATTGTTCTTGTTATATATATGTTAACAACATTTTCAAGACTGACCATAATTACAATTTGCTTGTATCAGATGCCATTTCTTTTTATAAATGTTTTCAAAACTTTAAATTTTAAGGACAATTTTAGATCTTAGAAATCAATATTAATATTTTTTATAGACACTTTTCTAAACCTGAATTTTGATAAATATTTATTGTCACATTATAAAATTTAGCATTCTCCTTAATTTGGCAGTGTTGTTCTAATGTGACATGTTACAAGTTTTAAGATGTTTCCTGTTCCTTTGCTATAAGGTGAAGGTTGGTTCTGAAAAAGTTTATGATTATATTTAAGTCTTATTTGGAAAAGGCAGAAGACAGATGGTTTCATTGGACCAGGTAGTGCAATCAGAATGTTGGTTCCAGGCATGGGAGGCCCGTAGATCAATCCTGGGCCGCATAAAATAGCAAATTCATTAAAAATATTAGTAGTATAGATCCCTTGCTAATGCTTAAACAAATATAAGGATAGTTTCACGAGTGGTTGGCCCGTTGTCAGGATAATGTGACTGAGTGTGGTATTATGCCAGGTGAACATGCATGCTATACTCAGTGAAGGCAGCACTACATCTGCTTTAAGAAGACACTGTTTCCAGATAACTGAAATACTGTTGATGGGACAATAAACCTGATAAACCCAATAAAGAGATGGTCTCCAAACATCAAATCTTTGTAACAGGAGGATAATTCTTCATTTACTTTGGTGCCATGAGTGAGTTCAGTCTTTCTCCCCATTCACGTTGGCTTTGTTAACATAATGATATCACCATCAATGCAATACTTTATCCATGTTAAATAGACCAGATTTGGTATGACTTGAAATGTCCTGGTTGCACAGTACATGTCATCACAGTTGGTGGAAAATGCATTTTAAACATTTTTGCTTAAAAAAAGTAAATCTATAATATACCGCAATGAATAATGGAATGAAATAGTAGCTCTGATCATTAGATTATATGTGAACATGCTGTCCTTCAAAAGATTGTGTTTGGCTTAAGGTTTGGAGAATCTTGGCATTTTTAACTCAACATCTAAGTATATGTTCAAACTGTGTATGCAGCTTTATACATCGCATGTATTTTCAGTCATGAACAGTAGACTTAATGGCTGATAGTGTGGTAATTTATAAGAAGTCCTGATGGCATGGTTTTATATGTCCTTTATCTATGCAAAACTGAGGCCAAGTCTCTATAAATATAATATACAACAACTTCAATATGACTGCACTGTGCAGTATTTACCCATATGCCTGTTGAATTTGTCATTTTAATTGAATGTCATTAGTTAGTTCACTGTTTCCTGATTGAAAAATTATCTGTTTGTAAACTTCATTTTACCTATAGATTGTCTTGCAGGAGGCCTTTTTTGATCTGTATGCTATACTAGTAGCAGACAAGTTTCCTTGTTCCTTGTCTGTATACCTCCCCCTCACCATCCATTCATCATTTCATTGCAACCATTATCATTACATGTACTGCTATGTTTGAATAGATCTCAGTGAAATTTATGTTTGTGTGGTTTTTAAAGTAACATACAGCAACTCAGTTATAGTTATTATAGTGATATCCAACTGTTTTGGTGAAGGAAGATCCCAGACAATTGTTTAGGGTAGAATCACAGGCACATTGCAGGTTGGCTGGAGCAC
The DNA here is from genome assembly GCA_007844125.1 of Sinonovacula constricta. NCBI lineage: Eukaryota > Metazoa > Mollusca > Bivalvia > Cardiida > Solecurtidae > Sinonovacula > Sinonovacula constricta. The sequence continues at coordinate 34,407,003 of CM017558.1, forward strand.
CTCACATTAAACCTTTTTATTCCAACTGGGACTTGGACCCATGTGATGAGAGGCTTGGTCGTTAAACATGTAACACAGTTCAGCGACTATCACTAACTCATGCACATAAATCACAGTGAAAGTTTACATCACCATTATCTTACCTGATAATTAGTGTATTAAATTTCTTGAAACTTACCATATGTCACAGAATGGTTAGTAATGGTTAGTAAATGATTTCTTTTTTGTCTGGGCACAATTTAAGTGTATTTTATGTTCTTTAAGAAATGTGCTTGTGAATTATCTCCTAAAATATAATATACTGTTAAAATCATTGTAATATAATATGTTTTATGCCTATTATTTGTTATTTTAAGAAATTTGGTAACCAGCGGTAATTTGACTCAAAGAAACATTTAACTATAAGTTGTCACACATAATTTCCAATAATGACATAATTTTCTGTCATTTCAAGAAATTTGGTAACCAAAGAAGATAATTTAACCCAACTAAAAGAAACTAAGAAAAAGCACCTAGATTTATTTAATTGTCAAATGTTTTCATTGTTGAACATGACCTTACAAGGTCAATGTATTAAATAAAAGACCCACCATCAGCTCATGCAATTACATTATTATTCCAAAGCTAGTCTGTCCAGTTTCAATATTTTGTTTTATATCCTACCATTGACTTCAGCAATGGTGTAAACTTTGAAAGATTACCGTGTTGTCAGCACTCTGGTGCAAAGTAGCATGCCAACACCTGACATGATACCATGCTTGTTAAGTCAACACAGACTTTTGAATAGCTAAAAATAGTTATTGGAATGTTAACTCAAAGCCTTCCTCGCACAAATTGATTTGGTTTTGGCAAATATTGTAGATGCAGATCAGATACGTTCTGCTGGGAGCTATAGCAGCATGTTCTACACATTTTCTTAGCTCTTTCTTTGTGTTCTTTAATTGTGATTGAAATACAGCACTAATCAGTATTAGTACAATTAGTAATGATAAGTAATATTACTAGAATTAAGTACAATATGTGAACAATTGAAGCAGCTAAGGGTTAAAACCAGCCAACAATGGTATTGTTGTATGAATGGATGGTGAGTGCCATGCTGCCCCAATAACTGTATACTGGGTCGCATGTTACAGATGTCCCAGGAACCTTTGTAACGGCCCCCACTTCAGCTGCCAATACACCTGGGTGTGACCAACCAGGTAAGCCTGCTCAATGCTGCTGTGTTTGTGTGTATATGTATGCTTTTCCCTACCACTCTCTGTAATGCTCAACACTGCTGCTACAATCTGATAAATCTCAACAGTATTTCTAACAAGCTGTTTAACTGAAATATTTTTCACATTAACTTTTAGAGTGTTTTTTTGTTATTGTTTAATTATATCCATGACTAAGTTGTTTAAGTTGTAAAATAAGCTGTTTGTAGAGATTTCCTGGGGAGTTTTTTTTTTTTTTTTTTTACCACTTTCCATACATCTTAGCAAGGTTTTCATGTATTTTTTTCTTATTATTTGCTTATATTTTTCTCATTTGTATTCTCTTTTACCACTTTTTAGGCAGAGTTTTTTTTTTGTTTTTTTTACCACTTTCCATACATCTTAGCAAGGTTTTCACACAAGCAATGTCTTAAAAATGGAGTTCTGAAATTTTTTGTTATTGTTAGATGTTCATTTGTTTTGACACAGATTTCCAATTAGCTATGCCTTCAAAATCAGCCTTTAGAAATCCCATGTCTTGTTCCCATTCAATCTATGTCCACATAATAATTGTAATAAAAAGGTGTTAAATGTAAATATGCTTTGTAAAGCTTTTTATGCTCTTTCCTATGTATAAATCGTCTGTAGACAGCTTCTTGTGAACTTTCCTAGAGATTGCTTTCAAATGTAATGTTTCAACAGAATGCTTACGTCCCTTATTCCAGTGCTTTTTATGTTTCTCTGTTTTTCTTATTCATTTCATGTATTTTTTTCTTATTATTTGCTTATATTTTTCTCATTTGTATTCTCTTTTACCACTTTTTAGGCAGAGTTTTTTTTGTTTTTTTTTACCACTTTCCATACATCTTAGCAAGGTTTTCACACAAGCAATGTCTTAAAAATGGAGTTCTGAAATTTTTTGTTATTGTTAGATGTTCATTTGTTTTGACACAGATTTCCAATTAGCTATGCCTTCAAAATCAGCCTTTAGAAATCCCATGTCTTGTTCCCATTCAATCTATGTCCACATAATAATTGTAATAAAAAGGTGTTAAATGTAATAAAAAATATTGAGCACTCTTTTTCTTAATGTAAACTTAATTGTTAAAAAAGTACCCCTTATCTTGTAGAAATCTTTTGAAGACAGCTATCTATGCCTTTTCCTATGTATAAAAATATTTGAGTGCAGCTTTTGTACAAGTGTTTATATTTAGAAATATGCTTTGTAAAGCTTTTTATGCTCTTTCCTATGTATAAATCGTCTGTAGACAGCTTCTTGTGAACTTTCCTAGAGATTGCTTTCAAATGTAATGTTTCAACAGAATGCTTACGTCCCTTATTCCAGTGCTTTTTATGTTTCTCTGTTTTTCTTATTCATTTCATGTATTTTTTTCTTATTATTTGCTTATATTTTTCTCATTTGTATTCTCTTTTACCACTTTTTAGGCATGTAATTAAAGATTATTTTCTAAAAAGAAGTAGTGCCTTACTTGATTTCTACTAAAGTATATTGACTTTTAATCCTTTTTTTAGACATACAAGTTTTGAATATTCCAGTGTATAATATTCCTTGGGGTGGGATATTCCAGTATATAACCCTACTTGGGGTGGGATATTCCAGTATATAACCTTCCTTGGGGTGGGATATTCCAGTAATAACCTTACTCGGGGTGGGATATTCCAGTATATAACCTTTCTTGGGGTGGAATATTGCCACTGTATAACCTGCCTTGGGGTGGGATATTCCACTGTATAACCTTCCTTGGGGTGAGATATTCCACTGTACAACCTTCCTTGGGTGGAATATTACACTGTATAACCCATCTTGCAGTGGGATATTCCACTGTATGACCTTCCTTGGGGTGGGATATTCCACTGTATAACCCATCTTGCAGTGTGATATTCCAGTGTATAGCTTGTTTGGGGTGGGATACTCCAGCATATAACTCCTTGGGTTGGCATATTCAAGTATTCATGTTTGGGTTGAAATTCCAGTGTATAATCTTCCTTGGGGTGGGATATTCCAGTATATAAGTTCTCACAATTGTGAGATATTCTGGTATATTGCCCACTTTGGGATGGGATATTCCCATGTATTTCTCTTTTTGGAAAAATATTTTCATTTGTAAAGCCATTTTGATAAGATATTCAGGTAATATTGCCATGTGTACAATTTTTTGTTCTTATGTTCTTTAGCTATATGATTTATAATGAAGTTATATTGGTGTACAGATTCATTATTCCAAATGTGGGGGTGGGGGTGGGGTGGGGTGGGGTTATTTCTCTCTTTTAATCTTCCATTAGAAACATCTCCCTGTGATAATATCTTTAAGTACCAGCAACATTTGGTTTGAATAAGAATGAAAGGATATATTTTTGGATAAAATCATTTACTCTTCATTGTTTGTAGCTATAGAATTGCCTATTATCCACTTGTAGGGCTGTCATTGAATCTAACAAAAATGTGGCTATTTGTAGGGCTGTTACCCAATTAAACAAAAATGTGCCCACTGGTTGTCATTAAATCAAACAGAAATGTTTTGCAATATCTTTTGGACCACTATGCATGACTTGATAATGCCTTGGCAAATATTGATGTTGATCAAGATCTGATCAGGATCTGCACAATTTGCTACTTATCAGTATGTCATGTTATATGTGCATGAGATTGTTAGGAAATGTTTAAAAATTTTGTATTGGTTATAAATAAAATACTAATCAATAAATGCAGGTAGAACAAAATTCGGTATTTGTCTTCCAGGCTATTAATATTGTTGATAGGCAGAACATGGAATCAATGACAGCCCTAGTCAATCTTGATTTGTATCTTTAGTTGTCTCATGCTTTCCTTTGTAATTTCACGCTCTAGGGAGTAGCACTTACGGTTGCACTAACTATGCTCGAGCCTGTCATTATGAGTATGGTATGTCCACATTACACATTTAACCCTTTCTTTCCCCATTTACTAACAACATTGCTTATGCATGTTTACTTCGTTTTCCATGCCAGTGTTTGAACAAAATCTGAAAATCAGAAGATGATTCGTAACTAACCCTTATGTTAATTTAACAAGTTGGGAGTTTCTTTTTGATAACAATCTTTACTACAAAGTCGGCAAGACTAAGTACTAAGAAAGAAAAATGTTACTTAGTGTTACAGTTTTACTGTATATGTATAACAATGGTGTTACCAGATTTTTAGTTGTATTTTTTTACCTTTTAGATTTTCAAAATATAGTTTTGATATTTAAAATACTCTATAAAAGATGTTTAATTTGCTATAAAATTCAGTAAAATAGACTTTAAAAAAATAAAAACATAGTGGAGAGTTTAATACAGGACATATTTCCCAATTTCGGCCTGCATTAGCTTCTGCCCACAAAGATGGCTGCCTTAAACTGTCTTATCAGTGTCGATGACATCACATGGAAACTATCTATATGTATAACAACGGTGTTACCAGATAAAAGCTGTTATGGGTGGCCCACTTGTTAAACTTGAGAATCTCTCACTGTGGGTAAGAATCGGTGATGGGGCAGGAACTTTCCAGAAGGTTTTTGCAGCTGACTTGTGTAATGCCAGTGGCTCTACATGCTCTAGAATCATCCGTCACTGTTTGTAGCTGAATATATTTTCTGTATTTTCAACAAATACATAGTTACTGCTTTACACGTGGGTTGCTGATCTTATCATTTTAGTCATATCCTGTCTGCGTTGGGACAAAAAAGTAGTTATATATATTACTTTAATTTATTGTGCAATAATGGGTAAAGTCGAACTGTTGAAATCAGTGAACAAAAATTATCAGATGTTTATATTAATATGTTTACCTGTTTAAACTAGATGTAATTGTAAAAATGTGAATCCAAATAAATCTATGAATGAACTTTAAAGCATGGACTAATACAGTAACCTGATCTTGCCTTAAAATGGGTATAAACACTATAATTTAATAAATTTTAATTATTAAACATCAGTGTTGCTGAAATTTATCTTTTTTTGTATATTGTACTTATATATAAAGTAATGCTACAATTTCTTTTTTCTATAATTTTGTTGTTTAGTTAAAATGTACGTTAAATTTTTCAAACATTGTCATAGTTTCATCTCAGCATGCAGCATGTTTTATAAATATATTGTCAAGTCATGGGCTAAAGATCAGTTACTATTTGGGAGATGTTGGTGATATTGTACATTGTATGTATTCAATCTTATCCCAATACCTAAATTCTTTTGGTGGTTATTTATTTTTAAGTGCAACATTTCAAATAAGTCTTTACTGGACCTTGTAGCTCAATTAGTAGAGTGTCATGTTTAGGTTTATGAGGCTTCAGGTTCAAACCCTGACCACAACATACATGTACCAAAGTCATTAAAATGGTAGTGATATAGCTGATTTGCTAATGCTGAAGCAATTACAAGGGTAGTTCTATGACTGGTTGGCCCTTTGTTTGGAGAAGGTGACTGGGTGTGGTATTATGCCACATAGTGGGACAAGAAACCAACCAACCAAACAAACGTAAGCCTTAACATATTTTATTCAGGTTATACAAAGATACAGGTATTCAAAGATACAGGTATATGTCCATTGCTTACTCACAGCTTATTGTTGATCTGGTGGCAAAATAATGAGACAGCTCCACAATTAACACCATATGAATGTGACTTAATATAGATAGAGAACAAAAATATCACAGAAATTGCCAAGCAGTTAGGAGAACTCCTTCACCTCTCACTGAGTGTTAGTCCCAGTTGGGATGTAAACCTGGGGAGGACTTCTAGCCATCCTGCCTTACATCAGTGGTTCTGCTTTTTTCTCCTTCACTAATATCTGGACATCGACATAATCAATATAAATATTAACATCATTAAATATGATTTGCTATCAGATTCTCTACCATAAGCCCCCTTTCCCACAGGTATTTCAGGATGGCATTGTATCAAACACAAACAGATAAAAAAAATTTATTTGCTACATAATTATAATTTGATACAAAGATTCTGTATGAAACATTATTTGCTTCCATATATTTTCTACCATGAACCCCTTTTCTGTTGTTATGCAGGATGTCGGTATGGCTGTATATGTCATCTGTGCAAGTTGTCCGACAGCGGAGAGGAGAAGGAAGCTGACATCAAGCCTCCCTGTGACAAGGAGTACTGCAAACTGGGATGTATATGCGAGAGCGTAGAAACTTCGCAGAAGGTAGGTGCATCATTAGCAGCAACCGTGGTTGTGACTGGTCATCACTGGACCTGGTAGCACAATGTTAGAGCATCGGCTCAAAGTACTGGAGGCTCTGTGGTTGATCCATGGCATACCATAGATGTTAAAGTGGTAGAAGTATAGCTTCCTTGCTAACACTCCAGCAAATATACCGTAAATCTGGTTGGCCCGGTGTCAGGATAATGTGACTGGGTGTGGTATCATGCCAGGTGTTCACGGCATACTACACACTGAGAAGGTAGCACTGGATCTGCTTCAAGTGGACACCATCTCCAGATAACTGAAATACTGTTGGTGGGACAAAAAACCCATTAAGCAGTAAACCACAGTGGTCACTTAATGAACGTCCAACTAAGAGCTTTCTGGGCTGGGTGGTTTCTATGGCTGCTCTCTATATTGATCATATGCCTCATCCGACATCATAAGGTTTGTCAGGTCCTTCTAGATGGAGGCTTGCCAGGTTTCTTAGACCATATAGGTCTCCACATAGGTTCTTTTTTTTTTCTTAAATATTCTTAATTTTTTATTTTCTTGTTTTTGTTGTTGAGACATCAATATTAATGGTGTATAGGCGCTTATAGTTTTATTATTATAAATGTAAAACATGCAATTTTGATGTAATTATGTGTTTTAGCAATTGACTAAGTAATAGGTGATTTTTGAGGTGATTTTTAATTTAAGCATATAACTTTATTTTGTTATTATGCAATTTGGATGTGTAACTTCCAGCATTTTAGACCACCGGCAGGCCACTGGTCAGCTGGAAAACCTCCCCACTTGAAAGTTCTTGCCCTGACCGAGACTCGAACCCATGATGTTAGGGACTAAGGAGTTACTATGTAGTTTTTATGGATATTAATTTATGCCCACTCAAATTAAGTAAAGTAAGGTGTTTTGTTTTGTAAAGGTTTGTTTGATAATGTATCCTGTTATTTATGTATCCTGTTATTTTCTTATTTTTAATACAAATTCTGATCAAGCCTCAGATTTATTATAGTTTATTGCTCAATGCATTGGACCATGGAATGTGGCCTATATGACTTCACACTATGATCAGAGTGCGAGTTCAATGGGGGAAGGTAGAGGGGGTGGGGTGGAGCTAACAGGCTGCAGTGGATCAAAAAAGGAATAGGAATAAGAATGTTACTGATCAGTGGCAGTGCAGTTAACCCATGTACATCAAGCGTGACTCATTGTTCTACGACCTCTTCTCCTATGACACCTCTGTGTATATTAAACTAATCAAGTGTCCAGATGCGATCTCACAACATGGTGTCATCTTGCGGGACTGGACTCTAAAGAAGGCCATTTTCAATGCCTTCAAATCATTTTCAGGCGAGTAACTCCCATTGTAAGAAGCCCGGGTGTATGCTGGAGTGTAAGTGTCCACCTAAACAACCCAAACCAGATATTCCAAGGGAGGATGGTCAGAGGAAGAAAAAGAAAGGTAGAGGGAAGAAAAAGAAGACTCCAACAAAGGTACATTAACAAGTAGACGCTAAGCTCAAAATTTACCAGCCTAGAAAATAGTGTGTCAAAGGTCTTGAGCAATATGATAAAACAAAAGACGGCTCGTTCTACTCATGGTTCCCGCACTATCAGGAAAACAGGGAAGACAGATGTCTGTTGCATTTTTGTGAAGCCTTTCACTTCACGAAAATGGCGTCAGTTTGCTGAGATTAAATGTAAATACGCTGTCAATAACGGATGTGAATGTTAACTACAGCAATCTAGCCAGTCTTCAGTAAGCAACTCATTTGCAAAGCCTGACTTTAGAACCTTGAACGTTTAGCCTTTAACTGCCTGGAGAAGCTTTAATAATGTATGGATACCCTTGGCTGCAAAAACCTAGAATTTAACCCCACCAAACCCTTGGAAAAGTCTGGAAAAAGTTTGGAATTTTACCAGCAAAGATTTTTTGGAAACCTTGTCCATTTTTCTCATTGCTGGATTGTTTAACGTTACCTTTAATAGCCTTGATAAAAACTTTAATGGACGCAGTAAATTCTAAGTCGAAAAACAAACATTCATATGCCAAATGAAAGTGTAGAGTTTACCTGAGTGTTGAAATAGTATTTGCTTTTGATAGTAATCAATATTTCAAGTTCACAGTCAACATCTACTTCAACAAATGAAGCTTATAATCATCAACATGGGTTGTTTAGCCAATTATATTCATGAATTTAATCGAGGTAGTAATGCAAGAAAATTTTGCATGGAAGTTCATTAATAAAATAAAAGTTTTTGAATAAATAATTACTTATCTCTGCAAAAAAAGATATTCACATCATCTGTCCTTATTCTATAATTTCACACCATTTAAATCACCATGAATTTAATGTAGAAATAGATTGTGCGATATGAAAATGTATTACTTTTAATATTCTTCTTTATCTAATTGTTAATGTTTGTAGGAAAAACAGGAGATTGGTGTTTATAAACTTTTTTTAGTTGCATTATTTACTGGCATTAGATGTAAGTTCCTGTCAGGTTAATTTAATAATGTAAATAACTTATGAACACATTGATAAATAAGTGATTAAAATCTCCTTATAATCATTGCAAAATTTTTTTAATAGGAGGAAGTAGAGGATGTAGAGATGTTGCCAGTGGCAACAGATGGTGAACAGGATGATTGGGAGCCCCCGCACAAAAGGAAACGAGTAAATAATCCGAGGTAACCTGAATTCAATGAAAATAACGAGGGCGTGTGCGGCATTGTGGTAGAGTGACCGACATAAAACTCATCTGGCCTGTCACCACATGAGTTTGAGTTCCATTCAGGAAATGCCTTAATAAAGGGCAGTCTTTCAGCTGATCTGCAGTGTGCCATTGGTTCTACCCAGACACTTATCTGGAGTCTACCTCCACCAAAATACCTAGATGGCACAATAGTGAACATAATTGGTCCATGCAATGTTTTCCATGAAGAAAATAACATAAACTCTACCTTTACTATTAGTTAATATTTATGCAGTTGCAATATATAAGGCGACACCTGTAGTTTGGTCAGTAGTGACTGCATGGTCCTTCACTGTGTAGGTTCGAATCCTGGTCTGGGTTATAGTTTTTATGTTGAAAGGTCTCCCAACTGACCAACAGTGCAGCGGTGGTTCTACTCAGATATTTGTCTAGAATCTTCCTCCAATAACTTAAATGACCATTATTGTGTCCCTGTTATATAATATTGACCATGACAAATCTCCTGTTATACCCCTCAGCTTTGTGTAATGGAAGCTAGTGTGGTTTTTAGGAGTGTTTTTGGTCATCTGTCCATCCCAAAATGTGGTGGAATCACTGCAAAATATCAGACTTAGCTGCATTTTTGAATTTATCTTGTAGGTCTGAGTTTTAACTAATATAATATAGATTTGATTCGATCTGATTTTTCTTTTGCAATCATGTCTTGCATACATAAACAGACAGAGACGTACATCGCCAGTTTTTTATCTTTTTCAACATTAAGCAAAGGAAGATATGGTATCTTGTTTGCTTTTCCATATGAAGCATTTCATATTTTGCAATTCTAAGACAAAGATAAAGTAATGGTAAAGGCAAACAAAGCCTAAGTTAATAAGTAACAATTATTCATCTTTTTAGAGTTTTTATGAAGTTTCGATTGCTATGACTTGTACGCGAGACCCCAAGTACAAACCTTGGCATAGACATACCTATTGTATGAATTGTAGCGGAATAGCTCCCTTGCTTATGCTCAAGCAAATGTAAGGGTGGTATCGCAACTGTTAGGCCTGGTGTAAAGATAATGTGACGGGGTAAAGTATTATGCCATGTCTTCATTGCCTACTATTCACAGTGAAGGGGGAAATTGCTGATAATGTGAACAGTGTCTCCAATTCAATGAATGATTTTTGGTGGGGCAATAAACCCAACAAACAAATGATTCATTTGTGGTTCTATAACTTGTTATCTGTGATGTTACACATGTAAGTATTTTTGACTTTACTAGAATCTAGCAGTTAGATTGTTCAGTTTTGAAATTACTATTAATGTTTCTAGAAATCACTTAAATGAGTTTAAAGTTTTAATATTGCCATAGTTTTTAAATAGTAAGATAGGTAAATTAGTACTATACTGTACTTTTGTGTAGGTTTGCCAACTTGCCTAGGAGAGAAACAACATACAGAGTGGCCAAAAATCTGGATGCTGTCAGCCGTAAAGCCATGGAAGTGTATGTTAGTAGTGAGATGTATGCCGAACAGAAAATACGCCGTCGCAAGAGTGTAAGTTTGATGGCATGAGGTTGTGGAAATTCATAGAGGTTAGAAGTATATGAACAATAAAAAATTTCTTAGAAAGTTTGACTTTTATTTTCTGGCTGTAACTAAGTTTAATTCTGTTTTAATTTGTTTGAGTAATGAACATTGTTCACATTTTGACTTTCTAAATAAATATGCCAAAGTAAAACAGTATAGGGCATGATGCTTTTTTCTGAAATGTGTTTATTGAAACCATTTGAACATTTCTGTCTTTAATTCCAGGACAACTGGCCTGACCAACACATAGACGATACTGGCATGCAGCCTTTGACAGAGGAGTTTACTTCAAGGAAACCAGGTGAAGTCATTCCAACATCAAGAAAACAAGGAGAAGTAACTCCAGTGTTGAAAAAATCAGGGGAAACCATGCCAGTTTCAAGGAAATCAGGAGAGACAACTCCTGCAACAAAGAAGTCAGAAAGAAATCGAGCAGGGTTGATTGTAAGTTACAAAAAAAGTTTACATGAACTTTTCAAAAATATTTTCTCACAGGTATTTTTTTTTTTACTTATATTAATGTATAAACTATATTTTCCCAATGAAGTTATAAAATATAAGTTGTAAAAGAGTTTCTTACCAAATTGCTTAATTTTAATAGGAAGATTCTTTAATTTAAATAATGCATTTACATTTCAATTATTTTTTAGTATTTTATGAGAAATTAAATATTTATGTCTGTCAATGAGATCTCAGCTGTTTCTAACACTTGTGTTAAATATATGTGGCAGCCTATTCCAATTTACCATACCCATTGAAATTAATATAATTCTAAGTTCTGGTCTTACTTCAAGGAGAAGGCCCCATCGTCAACCGAATCCCAGGAGACTGTGATGCATGTAGAGATATCTGACGAGTCTGAGGACGAAGAGTTTCCAGCTGACATGGAGTCATGTGCCAGGACCAGTCTGTTTAACAGTAACTATAACAGGTAAGTAAATAATACTGTCTGTTATATCTAGAGAAGAGTCAAGGGTACGGAGCACTCATTGTCATGGGGTAGAGACACAGACAAGCAACTCCTCTGACTCCTAGATATCTTACCCCATGGGTTTGAAGGACTAAGTATGATATGGTCTTCCAGTTGACCTACCTTGCACTTGGCATTCTACCTCTTCTTCCATCAAAATAGTAATGGTTGTTATAATGACCAGCATTGTGTCGCTGTTAGGTAAAATAAATAGACAGTCGTCCTTGGGTTCAATCTTGGCCTTCCAAATGCTTTAGTAATAGAAATTGGTACATTGTAGTTTTTTTACTTTGGTCAACTGGGTAGTTATGTCAACATGGTGCCAGGATATGTGACTGGTTGTGGTATACTGTTAGGTGTTACACAGCTTGTTATCCAAGTGAAGGCAGTACTATATCTGCTTCAGCTGAATCCCATCTCAAGGAAACCCCAACAGTTAGAAGCACAGCGTAATAAACTAGCAGTTGAATACATTATTTGGCTTGGATATAAATTAATTATGTCCCCACTAACGAAGTTTGAGGGGGTATATTGGAGTGAGCTTGTCGGTCTATCGGTCTGTCGGTTCATGGTTTCCAGATGAAGACTATTGAAATTTAAAAATTTGATACACAGTTGTTACATCATAAGATACAGGTCAACTTTGGTGAGGTCAATGTGAAGGTCACTGTTACTAAAAATAGAACAATGGTTTCTGAAAGATAACTCATGAAAGGCTTCAGAGATTTAAACAATTTTTGGTACACATGATATATTTGTAAATCACAAGACACAGGTCAAGTTTGACATTGGGGCTGGTGGGGTCAAGGTTACAGTTACTAAAAGTTAAAACTTTTCCACTTTGTAATGTTAGGAATGAGATATTTTGATGAACTTTCCTGTATAGATGGTAGCTTCTGTGAAGCCAACACTTAGGATTTGAAGTGTGGTTGAGTTCAATGTTACTAAAAATAGAAAAAAATTACATTCAATCACCTTAGTTAGGAAAGAGATACTGTGATGAACTTTGCTGCATAGGTATCTTCTGTGAAGACGACACTTTGGATTGAAAGTTGAACCAATGGGGTCATGGTCACTGTTCACTGTTACTAAAAATAGAAAAATGGTTTCCGGATGATACCTCATGAAAGGTTTCACAGATTAGAATTTTTTTTGGTACACAGCTGTAACATTACAAGATACAGATTAAATTTGACTTTAGGGCCAGTTGTGTCATGGTCAATGTCACTGTTACTAAAAATTAGGAACGATATATTGTGATGAACTTTGCTGCATAGGTAGCTTCTGTGAAGATGACAATCATCTTCAGATAAGATAAAAAGAAACTTCATCTTTCTCCATAAAATCTGAGAACTACAGGCATTTTATTCGCAAAAACATTGCAAAAATTACTGAATCTGCAACCTAAAATCTTTCAGTTAAATGTGATCAAATAATTTTAGGTAATGTATTTGTGTGTGTCAGGGCCTTTGTCCATCTAATATGTCTTATTTAAAAAAAAATAATAACAATTACCTATATATTTTGTTAAAGGAGCAAGCCTAAGGCAGATAGCAAAGCTGAGCCTGTTAACAAGGAGTCAGTCATAGATCTGGTGGACTCGGACAACGAGACAGGTGGGAGAAAAAAGGGTGGACGATCCAAATCTCGAGCACAGGACACACCTCCTGTACCATACCCGGCTACTGCATCTGAGAGACTTGGCATAGCTAGGGTTGGTATTTGCTTCAGCTTGATTTTATATATGTCTGGACCTTCACTCCTATGTCGCAACATTCCAAAGTTGTTAAAAATGGTAGTGATATAGTGACCTTGCTAATGCTCAAGCAAATATGAGTGTAGTTCCACAACAGGCTGGCCCAGTCAGGATAATGTAGTGTAGTATCATGCCAGGTTTTTTAAGCATATGCTACACTGAAGACAGCATTTTATTTCTTCAAGTGGGCACTGTCTCCAGATAACTGTAGATATTTGTTTTAATGCAATGGTAGATTTAGTACCATATATTAAAGTGCTTGAATCAAGTCAGATAACCCTTGTTTGATAAGGTGATTTTTTTTTTCAAAACAGTTATTATAATTCCAGGCCTGCTTAGCACAGATAAGTAAATCAAATTGTGTTGATCCAGATAAGCCAGTTCCTGACGTATGATCAGCATCTATGCAATTTACTGCTAGGTCTTTATCAATATATCTTACAACTTACACATGAATGGTTACAAAATAATTAAATATTAATCGATATTGGTTCTTAACAAATGTTAACTGTAAGGTGTGTAAGTAATAATTTCTTCTTGTCAGTGAGAAATACTTGATTTTTATTTCTTTATGTATTTTTCAGCGCATTGCTGGAAGTGAGAAAGAGTCCAAATGGAGGACACAGATGGTGTGTTTGAAGGCAAAGAAAAAATCGGAAGATCCGTCTTTGACTCAGAGTAATGAGCCCGAGATCAAACTACTTGAGATCATCTCCAACTGTGCGTGGGAGAGTGATCGCACAAACATGCTGTCGAAAATCTCACAGCTCATTTCCAGAGATGTTCCAGTCAATCACCTTCAGAGGTTGGGTTCGTATGTAATTCAATTCCTGCCAAAAGCCGACAAACCAGCAGTGATTCCGCCAGAACTGCAGAGAAAGCTCCCAAAGAATATGTACTCCATTCGTGTGCGAGTAACTCAGAATTGGACAGATATTGAGAAGGCTATGAATGGTTCAGAGGAGAAAGCAGAAGAGGGCAAGGAAGAAGTTGAAAAGACAGAACAGCAAAAGATGTTTGATGCGATGAGTGAAGCTGAGAAGAAAAAATTCATGCTTTTGCAACAAAAGAAACTGATAGATAAAATTAAGTTTGCAGAGAAATTGAGAGATTTAATAATAATAGAAGAGAAAAAGGGAACTCCAACGGATAAATTTTCAGTTTCTCGTGATGGTATCGAGAAAGCTCTGAAGAGGTATAAGACTCAGTTATGGAAGGCATACACAGGCAATAACAATTTGTCTATCACCCAGCTGAAGCAAGCTGTTCAGAAAGTCAAGGCAACAGGAGAAAAGGGTGATGGCCCAGTTTCTACAGATGTGCAGCCCGTCAGCAGGCCTCAGTCAACAAGTACTGTCAGTTTAGCTACACTGGCTCGAATCCAATCAAATCAGGGCCTCCACTTTGTTTGTCCACAGAACACGCAGTCAAACATGGTGCAAGCAGCGGCTCTGAAACCAAATCAGTTTATATCCCTTAGCAGCCTTCAGGCTAATATGCTTTCAGCAGGGATAACCCCTGGGGAAGCCATAGTGTCAAACACCCAGTCTGTTAATGCAAGCTCAGCCCTGAGCTCAGCCACATCTACTTCATCGGCTTGTCTAACAGTTAAACAAATGGTTACGGATACAAGTCTCCTTCATAAAACTGTAATCAAGCCTCAACAAAATGTTCCTCCAGTAAGCAAGTCATTAGATACATTTTCTGTTGTGTCACAGAACAGTTCCACCTCATCATCCAATGCAGCTCAACCTGTATTTACTGCTCAACAGGGTTTAAAACATCCAACAAGTAGTTCTGAAGAATTGTCACTCAAGAAGCCTTCTGTAAAGAGTGGCATGCCTGTGAAATCTAGTGCCTTATCCATGCCCCCAACATTAGCTAAAGGAATCACTACAACTTCAGCCCTTGCCGTATCCAGCTTTGCCACCATGCCTCAACTTAGTCGTCATCAAGTGACAAGATTCACACCAAACCCTACTACAAGTACAACTACATATACCATGACATTGGCTTCATCCTCATCGTTGCCTTTCTCAGCAGGAACTGTGCTAACGCCTTCCAATCCATTGCCACATTTAGCTGGTTCAGAAGTTCTTCTTATTCCACTTGGAGATAATGGCCAGTCGAACTGGAATCGGCAAGCAGCACCTGTCCTTTCAGCGAAGGTATCAGTCCTGCCTTCTACTTCCACTACAGTTTGTTCCAACAATGTGAATGTATCGAGTAAATCCAAGATGCAATCAGGTGTTCAGTTGATTGGAAGCCCTCAGGTATGTTTAACTGGGGTCTCTCCTGCCATGTCATCACCATTGACAGTTTTTGCAGCTAAAGGACAAAATCTCAATGGTAAGCAGCTGCTTCTACAAGCAAACAAACCTGGTTCTTCTCAATTAATAATGAATACAATACAGCCAGTTAACTCATCATCTCCATTGTATGGTCAGGTAAAAAATATGCGGTTCCCATTTCAAGCCACAGGAACCATTTGTAGCACCTCAGGAATGTCCCTCAACCGTATGAATTGCAGCATGCCTGCAATGCGTATGACCAACACCACAGCCTACCCTCCAAAAATAGTTGCAAATCCCCCAACAGTGACAAGCCCTTTAACTTTTCCGCAAAGACAAGTGATTATGTTTCCAACTTCTGGAAGTATAATGCCAAGTGTTTCTACAGCCCAGGGATTAGACAGTTCTTTAAATATGGCCAGCCCTCAGGATGCAGTTCCTGGAACAAAACGAAAAAGAAATAGAAAGTCAGCTAAAACTGAAAGTGAAGGAAGTGAGCAGGCTAGAGATTGCCAAAATGCAAACAACAGTGTCTCAAAAAACAAGAGAACAAAGAAACAGAATGAAGCATCCACTGATAATAAAGATGAAAAAATAACTCACAATAGTGCAACATCAAATTCAAGTGTAGTAAATAAAACAGAAGAGAAATGGCACATTTCATTGGAAGGACAAAAGACAAGTCCTAAAGATGCAGATAATTTACATATCAAGACCGTAATCAATGAAGCAAGTGTTGCCACTAATCAAACAGTTGAAACTGAAAAAGCAGATGCTAAGTTAAGTGTTGCAAAAGAAAGTATAAATGAGGTCAGCTCTGAACAGGTTGTCTTACAAGAGGCTGCTTCAATGAAAGTAGAAAAAGGAAATTCAAATAAGGAGGAAGATAAAGAAAATGTGCAGGCAAATGAAGATGCTGGTATGCCTGTCTCTGAAATTGTTCAGTCACCAATTAAAATGGAAGATGTTGGAGAGGATAAAGCAATTATTGAAACTGTGGAAATAAAAAGACATGATAGTCTTGAAGTCAAAGAAAAAGATTTCACAGTTCAAGAAAATCAGGTCAGCAAATGTGACAACAAAATTTCTTTTTGTGCCACTGTTATGAGCTCTGAAGTAAATGACTCAGCTATTATCATAAGCAATGCATCTTTAGAAACCTCTAAAGAAGATCTCAAGCAAGGGGGGTATAAACAAAATGGTGCTTCTTGTTCAAGCAATGTAGAAACAGTTGTGACATTGGAATCAGAGCAAGAAACAGTCACGCAAGATGGATATAAACAAAAAGAGTATATGCAAGATTCTTTCAAGCAAAACGAGTTGAAGCAAGGTTCTAAGCAAATTGAATTCAAGCAAGATGGTTGTAAGCAAGATGAATTTGAGCAAGATGGTTCAAAGCAGGAAGAATCGAAGCAAGAAGATTTTAAGCATGAGGAAGCTGCTGATCCTGACCCTGCAACGGAAGAAGAGATTCGGCTCCAGATTGAAGTCGAGAATATCCTACACAATGATAGTGATAGCAATGGGGGGAGTGACTCATTAGCAGGATCTGTGAAGTCATTTGGATCATTGGGTGATATGGTTGAAATAACTGATTTGACTGGAGAACATCCGGGCAAAGGTTTAACGTCGGACAGTCCGATTCCAGGATGCAGCGATTCCTCAGTTGCAAACATAGTTGCAAAAAGTGGTGAACTTGCAACTACAAATTATGGGCCAACCAATGTTTGTAGTGAGATAATGAGCAAAGATGGAAATAGTATGTTAGTGATTCATGGAGTTAACAGTGAGCCAGGTGGGAAACAGGAGCTTGTGGTAGTATCAAAGACAGAACTCACATGCAATATAAGTGATGGAAATCTGCAGAAGAGGAAGGCGGTCAACCTTGGTGATACGTCCATTCAGATAGGCAAGAAGAGGGCAAGGGCAGCCCAGATGAGAACAGCTGCAGAGTCACCAGTGCTTCTGGATGATTCAGAGGTGAGTGATTTGGATTATAAGAAACTGGGCCCCATCTCATAAAAAAGAACTGTAATAATTGCTGCTGTCGATTGTATATAGAATCATGTTTTTTTTTTATGTTTTATGTGCACCCCTAGATTTAGGGGTATGGGGGTTGGGAAACATATTAGGGTTTATATCTTTAGTTCTTAGACCAGAAGGCTATGATGTGAACATAAAGTTTTGATGTACATTTTTGACATTATTAATAAGACCAACTTTTGAAATAATTAAGTAGTTCTTATGACTTGAAATAGGTTACATGGCTTTTCATAAAAAATTATCCCCTGATGATTTTTTCCTCTCATCAGTTAATTAATAATTATAAAAACAGTTTGCTTTCCTGTTATTGTTTCTTATTTGAGTAGCTTATTGTTTAGTGTTTAAAGAAGACTGATAATGAACAGTTCATTTATCATAGATTGTTTATTTTTTGTTATTACATTTTTACAAATATACATGTTGTAAAAATACTTTTTTTAAAGACCATAGTGTTTGGCATTCTAGACCTAAAATAGCAAGCAAAAGAGTCAACTAATTGTATGGGAGGCCCCAGGTTCAAATCAAGGCCAAGACATGTTGCTAAAATACTCAAGCAAATGTAAGGAAGTCTCACACCTGTTTGGCTTGGTCAGCATAATGTCAGATTAATGTGACCACTGCATGCTATACACAAAGTGAAGGCAGTACTATATCTGCTTTGTCACCATCTCCATATAAATTCTGTTTTTGTAATGATGAACACTGTAAATAAACAGTGGCACTGGATAAGATGCACTCTTGACATGCTAAGCACAAAAGGATCAATCCCTGGCAAATAGTGTAGATCTGGATCAGCCTGCACCTCTCTGGTAGAGGTCTGATACGAATCTGCAGTATTCACTGCCATTTTACAAAACTTCTTGTAATTTGTTGTGTTATTATTGCATGGTGTGGTTTAAAAATGGCTTTGAATGGCTAATGGTGGTTTACAAGGATATCAGGATGAGGGCATATTACTAAGGAAAAAAAATTACTTGAATATCGCAAAGTTAGGCCGAGTGTGGATGATATGCCTGCTGGCTAAATAAGGCCCTTAGGGGCCTTTAGGATTGAAAGTTGTTGGTCTAAGGTGGGTTATCAGAAACCGGTCCAGCTCAACTGAATATTATTGTTCATTATATATACATATATTGTATTGCTTGTATCTTTCGTTGTGAGGAAACAATGTTGTACAGAAACTAATTCCCAGAATCCCTGATTTGAATCAAAAGAATGACTGAAAAAAAGATGCTGAAGATTTAAATGTTGGCCAGTTTGTTAAATTATTTCTTCTTTTTTAGAATTTACATTATATTATTTTGTTAAACTATTATCACTTTTCTAAGTGGACTGGAAAAAATTACTGTTATCAGCAGCCTTATCTTAGTTGTTGTGTTACTTTTTATTGTAAAACTATAAATCAGAATGTGAATATTGGTAAGGTTTTTTACAAGTGTGATGTCTAATTCCGTAGGAGTCAGATGTGGACATAATATCAGTGGACAAGGAACAGATAACTCTCAGCCAGAAAAGGAATAACAAAGCCCCCATCCTAGAAGCTGATAAAGTTATAGTAAGTCAATAGCCCCAATCATGGCAGCTAATATAACCATAGTAAGTCAATAGACCCAATCATGGCAGCTAATATAACCATAGTAAGTCAATAGACCCAATCATGGCAGCTTATATAACCATAGTAAGTCAATAGCCCCAATCATGGCAGCTAATGTAACCATATTAAGTCACTAGCCCCAATCATGGCAGCTAATATAACCATATTAAGTCACTAGCCCCAATCATGGCAGGTAATATAACAATAGTAAGTCAATAGACCCAATCATGGCAGCTAATATAACCATAGTAAGTCAATAGCCCCAATCATGGCAGCTAATGTAACCATATTAAGTCACTAGCCCCAATCATGGCAGCTAATATAACCATAGTAAGTCACTATCCCCAATCATGGCAGCTAATATAACCATAGTAAGTCACTATCCCCAATCATGGCAGCTCATATAAACATAGTAAGTCACTAGCCCCAATCATGGCAGCTAATATAACCATAGTAAGTCAATAGCCCCAATCATGGCAGCTAATATAACCATGGTAAGTCACTATCCCCAATCATGGCAGCTAATATAACCATAGTAAGTCACTATCCCCAATCATGGCAGCTTATATAACCAAAGTAAGTCACTATCCCCAATCATGGCAGCTTATATAACCATAGTAAGTCACTAGCCCCAATCATGGCAGCTAATATAATCATAGTAAGTCACTATCCCCAATCATGGCAGCTTATATAACCATAGTAAGTCACTAGCCCCAATCATGGCAGCTAATATAACCATAGTAAGTCACTAGCCCCAATCATGGCAGCTAATATAACCATAGTAAGTCACTATCCCCAATCATGGCAGCTTATATAACCATAGTAAGTCACTAGCCCCAATCATGGCAGCTAATATAACCATAGTAAGTCACTATCCCCAATCATGGCAGCTTATATAACCATAGTAAGTCACTAACCCCAATCATGGCAGCTAATATAACCATAGTAAGTCACTATCCCCAATCATGGCAGCTAATATAACCATAGTAAGTCACTAACCCCAATCATGGCAGCTAATATAACCATAGTAAGTCACTAGCCCCAATCATGGCAGCTAATATAACCATAGTAAGTCACTAACCCCAATCATGGCAGCTAATATAACCATAGTAAGTCACTAGCCCCAATCATGGCAGCTAATATAACCATAGTAAGTCACTAACCCCAATCATGGCAGCTTATATAACCATAGTAAGTCACTAGCCCCAATCATGGCAGCTAATATAACCATAGTAAGTCACTATCCCCAATCATGGCAGCTTATATAACCATAGTAAGTCACTAGCCCCAATCATGGCAGCTAATATAACCATATTAAGTCACTAGCCCCAATCATGGCAGCTAATATAACCATAGTAAGTCACTATCCCCAATCATGGCAGCTTATATAACCATAGTAAGTCACTAACCCCAATCATGGCAGCTAATATAACCATAGTAAGTCATTAGCCCCAATCATGGCAGCTAATATAACCATAGTAAGTCATTAGCCCCAATCATGGCAGCTAATAAAACCATAGTAAGTCACTATCCCCAATCATAGCAGCTAATATAAAAATAGTAAGTCACTAGCTCCAATCATGACAGCTTTTATAACCATAGTAAGTCTCTAACCCCAATCATGGAAGCTGATATAACCATAGTAAGTCAATAGCCCCAATCATGGCAACTAATATAACCATAGTAAGTCATTAGCCCCAATCATGGCAGCTAATATAACCATAGTAAGTCATTAGCCCCAATCATGGCAGCTAATGTAACCATAGTAAGTCATTAGCCCCAATCATGGCAGCTAATGTAACCATATTAAGTCACTAGCCCCAATCATGGCAGGTAATATAACCATAGTAAGTCATTAGCCCCAATCATGGCAGCTAATATAACCATAGTAAGTCAATAGCCCCCATCATGGCAGCTAATATAACCATAGTAAGTCACTAGCCCCAATCATGGCAGCTAATATAACCATAGTAAGTCACTAGCCCCAATCATAACAGCTAATATAACCATAGTAAGTCAATAGCTCCATTCATGGCAGCCTATATAACCATACTAAGACAATAGCCCCATTATGGCAGCTGATAAAACCATGGTAAGTCCTAAACCCCCATCATAGCAGCTAATAGAACCAAGGTAAGTCACCTGCCTCAGTCATGGCAGATACTGAGACCATGGTAAATTGCCAGCTCCTGCCATGGCAGATGATGAAACCATAGTAAGTCACCAGCCACTGTCATGGCAGATGATGAAACCATGGTAAGTCACCAGCTACTGTCATGGCAGATGATGAAACCATGGTAAGTCACCAGCCTCTATCATGGCAGACGATGAAACCATGGTAAGTCACCAGCCACTGTCATGGCAGATGATGAAACCATGGTAAGTCACCAGCCTCTATCATGGCAGACGATGAAACCATGGTAAGTCACCAGCCACTGTCATGGCAGACGATGAAACCATGGTAAGTCACCAGCCACTGTCATGGCAGATGATGAAACCATGGTAAGTCACCAGCTACTGTCATGGCAGATGATGAAACCATGGTAAGTCACCAGCCACTGTCATGGCAGATGATGAAACCATGGTAAGTCACCAGCCTCTATCATGGCAGACGATGAAACCATGGTAAGTCACCAGCCACTGTCATGGCAGACGATGAAACCATGGTAAGTCACCAGCCACTGTCATGGCAGATGATGAAACCATGGTAAGTCACCAGCTACTGTCATGGCAGATGATGAAACCATGGTAAGGCACCAGCCACTGTCATGGCAGATGATGAAACCATGGAAAGTCACCAGCCACTGTCATGGCAGATGATGAAACCATGGAAAGTCACCAGCCACTGTCATGGCAGATGATGAAACCATGGAAAGTCACCAGCTACTGTCATGGCAGATGATGAAACCATAGTAAGTCACCAGCCTGTCATGGCAGATGATGAAACCATGGTAAGTCACCAGCCACTGTCATGGCAGATGATGAAACCATAGTAAGGCACCAGCCTCTATCATCGCAGATGATGAAACCATGGTAAGGCACCAGCCTCAGTCATAGCTGTTGTAGCTTTTGTTGTAGTTATACATTTACATAGCAAATTGGCAATTATTCTGTGAAAATCAATCTTTTGATCTTTAACTATTTTACAGAATTAACCCAACATTTTCATGTGCATTCATTGTTTTTTGTATTTTCAATGATAATGAAACTCACAATAAAATCAACTGATTTTTTTTCTCCATAATAATGCATTTTCTGATAGATTTACAAGGTAAATATTGTTATTTTTTTGTCTTTCGTTTAGCTTACTACTCCTTCGCACCCCAAACAACACAAAGAGAAGCAGCGACGAGTGGAATTGAGATATCGATTTAAGGAGCTTGAAGCACTTGTGTACAAATATTCACCAAACGTCAGTCGACCCATTGGGCAGCAGGAACGGACAAAGGCTGTCATCCTTAGAGACGTAAGGAACATTTTTTTTTATTTTAAAGGCGTTAGAAATACTTTGAAGAAGTTAAGTACTTTAGAGTTTTTAAATATATTGCACACATATATATATATGGAATATTTCTTATAACTGAATATTCAAAAGTTCTTCACAGGTTATTTAATCAATAACATTATGACAGTAAATGCAATTTGCCATTATGCTTTATATGTCATTATTTATTTAGTTATTATTTGTAAATCAATGTGTCCTATGTGTGACACTGTAATGATAAAATTTATATATTTTTCTTTTGCACTAATACAAAGATGAATTATATACCAATTTGTAAAGTTATTGAATTTTTATTGTAAAGGCCTATGCCAGTGGTACATGTCATTGTGTTTCTGCTGCTTATATAGACCTGCTTAAATAAACTTACTTTCTATGGGGTCTACTTTCTTTCATTTTCAGGCACAAACTTATGTAAGAAAAAAATTAAATATTCTAAAAGAGAAGTAACTGTTTGATAACTTATTAAATGTGTCAAGTTTGCAAGACTTTTATCTGGGTTGTAGAGTCATATTTATTATTCAAAATTTTTACTATACCAAAAACGTACTATGTTTATGACATTACTTTTAAAATGCATATTGAATGTTTAAGAAATATTTATCGATACTTTGATCAGTCTGTGTCAGGATTGAATAAAGCCAAGACTTAGGAGGGAATTGACTAAAATCTGCATAGAATTGATGACTTTGTGTTCGTTGTCCATGAGTACTGTGTAATCTAAGGGAAGCAACCCATATTATATTAAGGTCATGAAATAAAAAAAAGTTATTTCCCTTGCTAGTTATATTCTTTTTGTTAAATGTTTTCAGTTTCTTAGCTTGACCTTTTATATTTTTAATGTTTCTTTACATTGATACTTTTAATTAAACTTATATTGTTTTGATACTTTACAGTGCTTTAACATTCATGACCTTCATTTTACAATATAAACAGACAGTGCTTATCACTGTTCTGCTCACCTGTTGTGGATTAGATGTCTAGTTTACAATCAATTACTCAATTACATTTTGTCTATTATAGTTAATTTAGTTATTAATGCTGTTCTTGTTAAAGTAGGTATTACTCAATGTGGCAGAATATTGGTTATAGTAATCAACTAACCGACCAGTGTCTCTTACACAGTAGCAAAAATTAATAGAGATAACTAAGAAATATGTACTATAAACAGAAAAATGTCTCTTACAACAGTAGACAATTAAGGTTAATGAAAATAACTAAGAATAGGAAAGGCATATTAACAAATAAAGCATGGTTAATGGGCAGTTTCATCTGTTACAGGCTCTGAAATTGTTAAATGCCATGACGGAGAAGACAAACGGCTTGGTTGAATCAATTGAGGATGGACTACAATGCCAACAGCGACTGAATGAGGAGCTCAGCAAGAAGAAAAGTAAGATTTTAAGTTTCTAACTGTTGCGTAAATCTCACTGACAAACTTGAGCCTTCTAATATTCCTCAAACCCACAACGCATGAGTTTGAGAATCAGTAAAGGTATGAACAACTGATGTTAGAAGGTCTTTCAGTTAAAAGCTGTCATTCTACCTAGATTTCATATTTACTTTAATCATGTACAATGTCCTTGGAGGTGTGCCCATGGCCAAGCAGTTATAGAGTCACTGACTTGAAACTTCCACGTGGGTTCGAGTCCTGGTCGAGGCGAGAACTTTCTTGTTTTCCAGCTAACCTGTGGTGAGCAATGGGTTCTAGCAAGACATATGTCTGAAGTCTTCCTCCGCTAGTAATTACTTGGATGTCAACAAGATTACCAGTATCACTGTATTGCTGCAATGTCACATTAACAACAAAAGTTTTAAATTTGTAAATGCTTTGACAAATGAGTGTTCTTTTCAGTTTAATATGAAAGTATATGTTAATGATTTGTAATTTTGTGTGACTTTGAAGCTATCTTTTGTTTGCTTGTTGTTAAATTTGTCAATCTCCTCATATTTTCTCAATCAAATCGCCAATATTGCCACGCTTATTACTTTGTATTCATTTTGTATTCACTTATCCAAAGTAAAAATGTGTCAGGTTATTAACATGAACAGGGTTTTTTTTACCATCTGAACTGTATATTGTAAATAGTAAATAAGTTTCTAAACACTGTACAAAATAATTTTGCTTACAAGGTTTTTAGCAAAATAATTTTATATAGAAACTTTTTTTTTCACACAAGATAATTTAGAACATAATCCTTTTTGTTGCAAGTTTGCCTTTAAATAAATGGAAGGCAAATAGTAACAGGCCTAGTAAAATGTATGATGTCATAGCCAAGGAAATTGAGGATTTCTATCAATGTTAAGTTGCTAACTTATTACTAAATAATTTGCATTTTCTCAGGTAATGAAGGAGAATTATTGGTATAACAACAAATTTCACATTTTCTTGGATGTCTTTCTTGTTTTTAGCTTGAATGTTAGTGCTGCATTTTAAGGAAGCTAACTTAATTCATATTTTCTTGATATTGTTCTTGTTTTTAGCCTGAATCTTAGTGCTGCAAATCAGCAAACACACATATTCATATTTTCTTGTTTTAATAGCTCAAATCTTAGTACTTGGAATCTAACATATATTTTATTAATGGTATATTTCATTGGCAACCATAAAAACTAAGTTTTCTTGTAATTGTATAAAATAAGGCAAATACTATATGCTTCTTAAATAGCAAAGTACCTCTCGGACACACCTGACCTGGTAGCACAATCTGTAGAGTGTTAGCTCCAGGTATAGGAGGCTATAGGTTCAAAATTGCAACATATTAAGATCATAAAAATTGGTTGTGGTAAGATCCTTTGCTAACTCTCAATGAAATACAATGGGTAGTTCCACAACTGGTTGGCTGGGTGTCAGGATAATGTATGCAATACACATTGAAAGCAGCACTATTTCTCCTTTAAGCGACACTGTTTCCATATAACTGACATACTGTTGGTGGGATGATAAACCCAATAAACAAACCCAGTACATATACAAAGATGTCCTAGCTTTTTGACTAAATTAAATTTTTTGACTGAATTATATTTTTCTTACAGAATACTTCATTGACATGGGTATCCCCGAGGCTGTTTTAAACAACTTTCTGAAGGGAGTGAAGACTGCCTTTTGGGGAATCAACAAGAAGAGGAAGAAAAGGGACATCGACTCAACTGCCGAGGATACTGAACCATTCCTAGACATCCTGTTGGATAATGCAGGAGAAGGATTTGAAACTGCAGAATCATCACCCATTGTAATGGATGATACTTGGTTGGTTGAACAAGATAGTTTGCAGTCCTGAGAAGTGCTTACTATAGAAGTGTTTTAACAAGATGATTGAATTAGTTGGTCCTGTTACAGAGAGGTCCTGCAAGAGAGGTTTTCTTGTTGAGGAGTTTTGTAGCATGGGAATATTACATGGACACATCTTTTGGGATTGAGTATGCAATGTTTTCACCTGAGGAGATGTAATTTTGTTACAAAGCTGGTCCTTAACAAGGCGCCATGTACCGTCACAGAGCTGGTCCTGTTATAAAGGGATCTTACTTAAGAGGTTGTCCTGTTACAGAGGGGTCATCCAGCTCAGGAATAGTCCATGGTTACATGTTGGGGGGTTGGCCATGACATTGTCATGAGGTTATATTTGGGGGTTTGTTCCTATTAAAAAAATCAAAGTTTGTGTGCGCTTTTTTACTTGGATTGTAATTGAGGTATATTTTTCCTCAGATTTTGGGTAGCTCAATTTTAAAGCAAGATTTTTGTTATTTTATTACATGTAAAACCACACACACAAGATGCTTGTGAGTCTTTGCAACTTTTTAATTTGAGAATAAGGCTCACATACAAAAGTATTTTCATTTTGTCAAAAGATGTGCCCTAATTTGGTTAAGTTGATATAGCAAGTTGTGTTGGAACTTAAAAAAGTTTAATTATTGTTCGAAAATATCCATATTTCTCAGGATTCAACTTTTTTATGCATGATGCAAGTTATTTAAATTCTGCACCGTATGTTTTTTCTGTATTATATTGCCAGTACACAAATATTTCTTTTCATGCAGTGTGGTTTATGCAGATATATAACGATGAATAGCCAAATAACCAATTGCATTAATAATTTGCATATGCTTGTTTATTGTGCAGCTGAATGTAACTCAGTAATGTATTTACTTGTAAATCAGAGAATTTTGGGAATATTTCTTTTGGTTTTATAGGATACTGTTGATGTTATTATTTTTATGATAGCACAGTTTAATCTTATTTAATAACATAATTGCATGTAACCGGTGCTTTTTAATTATATAGTTAATGTGGTTAAGCAAAGTTTGCCATTTTTATGGAAAAGTGAAAAAATTTAACTGAATATTAGTGGCAACCATATTCTTTGTTTGTGGGGTGGAATTGCAGACTATCAACTTAATATTAGTGGCAACCGTATTCTTTGTTCATGGGGTGGAGTTGTGGGCTTTTAACTGAAAATTAGTGGCAACCATATTCTTTGTTCGTGGGGTGGAGTTGCGGACTATCAACTGAATATTAGTGGCAACCATATTCTTAGTTCGTGGGATGGAGTTGTGGACTATCAACTGAATATTAGTGGCAACCATATTCTTTGTTCGTGGGGTGGAGTTGCGGACTATCAACTGAATATTAGTGGCAACCATATTCTTTGTTTGTGGGGTGGAATTGCAGACTATCAACTTAATATTAGTGGCAACCATATTCTTTGTTCACGGGGTGGAGTTGCGTACTATCAATTGAATATTAGTGGCAACCATATTCTTTGTTTGTGGGGTGGAATTGCGGACTTTCAACTGCTAACTTTTCAATGCCTTGAGTCGTATAACTCAACGTACGAAGGTCTTTCTTGTGACTTGGTGCACTGGTGGCTCTACCCAGATATTTGAGGGTCTTCCTCCACCAAATTTGCTTGATGTCACTCTAATCGCCATCATTATGTTGGTGCGGTACATTTCTAAAAATATAACCAAAATGAATAAAAAAAAAAGTCATGTCGACGCTGCTCAAATCTTAGCCCGCTTAACAGGCCCATATCATAAAGAGGCAGAAAGTGTAGATAGAGGTCAGCCAACTCTTGCTGGAAGCATGTGGCGATGGACCAACCTGATTGGCTGCAGGGTCTGAACAAGATATCTACCTATACATAAAAGAGCTTTGCATATAACCAAACTTTTAGCATGGGGTATTAACATTTGTATGGGATGAATAATGTATGACTTGTAATTTCCACATTGCTTGGCTTTTTTTATGGCTCATGATGCTTGTGATTTTTTGCCTTTATGCTTAGATTTTTTGTGATACATCCTTTTTTAACAGGGATTCCTTTTGCAGAATCTCTTCTAAGTATCATTTATTTTATGACTGGCTTTTTGATTGTGGGTTCATTTCTTTCTTACTGGTTGTGTTTCTGATGTAATATATAAACATAGTTGGTTTAATATGTAGCAGTTTTATGAAAAGTTACTGTTTTGTAATTAAAGTCTGACAATGAAAACCTGCGTTATGCAGGTGGTTCTTTCCAGACTTATATCTGGGGTCTTCCTCCACCAGTAATTAGCTGGACTTTGTCAATATGACCAAAATCGTGTCATTGGGATGTAACAAAAAAAACAAAGCAAACAATGAACCATGAATATGAACAGCTGTTTTTCACATGTCAAAGTGTCGGCGTAGCTGTCACCTTTAGATTCATGTTTTGTGTGCAAGTGCTATCAAGCTGATATGTTTTTTTTATTTACTGGTATTATTATGTTTCATAGTAGGTTTTGTGGGGAAAAAGTTGCCCCGATTTAACTTGCCCTGATTTAACTTACAATTTTTTTTTATTTTGAATATGCATGCTGTTTTTTTGTTTGTTTTCTGTGCATCTTCTATGAATTATAGATAATACTATCAAGCACTTGAATAGTCGAGCATGCTGTCCTTTGAAAACTCTTGTTATTGTTACTGATCTGTAACTGCAGTGTCTGAAAATGATGAACATTGAATTTATTTCTTTTAACATTGTAACTTAAGTCAACGGCAGCTATGATTATTTCAATGAAATAAGCATGTATGTATCAGAAAATGTAATTTCTAATTGTAAGTCCATTTTACACCAGTTTATTGTCATTGTAATATCTTACTATTGTACACTAGTCATTTATGTATATAATATTATAAAAAGCGGATTGTCTTGCAACAATCTAAATGCATTTACACTTACTAAAATAAAATGTGTATGCATATTTTTTATTAGTCGGTGCTTCTATTTAGAAATAATCCCATCATCGTTATCATAAATAGCTGCACAAAGCTAATGTTAATTGTTATATAGCAACACTGGCTTAAAATATAATTGTATATCTTGTAAACTTATACCAATGTATGCAAAGCTATAATTTTTGGAAACATTTTGTTCACAAGAAGCTTATAGTCTGAATAAATATTTCTTACAGGTATGCATTAATTCATAAAAGTATGATTTACAGTGCAGGGGGAGGTGGGCCACACCTGTGGCCAGGCAGTTAGAATCACCAACTTCAAAGTCCTCAGCCCTTTACCAAGACCTGGTTGTAGCAAGAACTT
The DNA here is from genome assembly GCA_007844125.1 of Sinonovacula constricta. Classification (NCBI taxonomy): domain Eukaryota; kingdom Metazoa; phylum Mollusca; class Bivalvia; order Cardiida; family Solecurtidae; genus Sinonovacula; species Sinonovacula constricta. Next base: position 34,436,414 of record CM017558.1, read on the forward strand.
ATGGGGGGAGGGGGGAGGAGGTGTTCCAGCTTGCCTACAATGTGCCAGTGGTTCTACCTAGATATTGGTCTGGGATGTTCTTAAAGCGGTAATTTGTAGGACTTCAACAGTATGACCAAAATTGTGTCCTTGCAATGTAAAGAAAACCTGGAAAGCAATGCTTGCATTTTTTATATGTGAAATAAATAAAGCAAAGGTTTATGTGTAAAACAGTATATGTGTCGTGTTAATTTAATAGATAGTTAAATGAAATAATAGAATTAATAGTTAGATAAACTACAACATAGAATAAAATAATAATTTCCTCAAAAACTTGTTTAATAATCAGTACATATAATATTGATTATTTTTATATGATGATATTATCGTCGTTTATTAATTACATTACTATGATTGATTTGTACTGCTAATTATAACAGAACATATTTTGTATTGTAACAGATTGGTTCTGTTGATATAATAACATTTTCATTGTACAAATCTTTGTATACTAATATTATCATTGTAAGAATCTTCACATCCCTTACATTATCATGGCATGACTCTTCTCTTACACTATCTTTGTATGACTTCACTTCCTTACATTGTCAATATCTGAATCACTGTTCTTTATATATATATATATATATATATATACTCTCAACATTATCATTGTTGTATGAACATCATACTTATTTAAAACATTACTCATGTATCGCATATTCAATCATTAAAAACAGCACAACAGTATGCACTGATCCCCCAAAGTAAGCCAAGCATGTATGTCATCATATGTTGATCTGAAATAAGTTGCTAGGTGGGTTATGTTTGTTTATTTATTGGGTTTATTGTCCCTCCAACAGTATTTCAGTTATCTGGAGACATTGTCCACTCGAAGCAAATATAGTGCTGCCTTTACTATGTATAGCATGTCGTGAACACCTGGCATGATACCACACCCAATCACATTATTCTGACACTGGGCCAACCAGTCATGGAAACAGTCATTCTTCTACTTGCTTGAGCATTAGCAAGGGAGCTATACCACTACCATCTTTAACGACTTTGGTGTGTCACGACTTTGGTATGTCACGGCCCAGGATTGAACCCGGAGCCGACACACTATGAATGTTTTGTACAAGTAGTTTCTTCTGCAGTCTCTGAACTTAATAATACAATGCATGATTTTTGGCAAAAGCTATTTTACATATGATATTTTACCAGAAATGTTTCTCAAATGTTGTTTTTTGTTGTTTCTCAGTTCCTTTTTATGAGAATCTAATTGGAAAAAAACCCATCTTGTCAATATTCCAATGCATACATGTGCTCGTTTCATGGACCACATTTTGCACTAGTTATATTGATATTATCTAAGACTACAAGTGCTCTCCCCTTTGTTTACATTAAATCTATGGACGGTGCAGGTCTGCATTATGTTAACTCCCCTGGCTGTTAAGAACTAGTTGCCACGACTGTAGCAAATAGTGTGGATTAAGACCATCCAGCGCCCTCTCTGAGCTGTCTGATAAAGATCTGCAAAATGTCCACAGTGTGTATTTTAAACTTAATACAGTTTTTTTTATTAATCAAGAATTCAGTTCGATTCATTAACAAATTTAGCAGGCTATGCGTTGTTTTGTGTTTTGCTTAGCGCTATAAGTGGGTCTTGCATTTTTCAGCACTCTATTCTTAGTTTTCAGATAGTATGTTCTCTGCATGGTTTGTATGCCCTTTGCGTTGTACGTTCCCTGTGGCGTATGATTTCTGATCGTATGTTCTTTGCTTTGTATGTTAAAGGGGTTTATATATTGTACATTTTGTATAAGTCGTCATGCTATTTTCTGTTTCATTTAATTATATATTCTAAAGAACATATATATAAATATTCCATGCACCTAGTTGTACATGTATTTCTAATTTGTTATCATTTTTGTTACCATGGAATATTTTTCGTTCTTAAGTGAATATGATAAAGAAAAAAAAAATTTGGAAAATGTTTGTGTTTGTTTTTACATCGCTTCCCTGTAAATGTTATGAATACTGCGTTAATTTTGAATTTATAGACAAATGTACATGCATAATATTGAATTTGTAAATTGGACTTATCGTTTAATAGCATGTGGTAACTAACCGATTGTCTTATCACCCCCCCCCCCCCCCCCCAAAAAAAAAAAAATAAATAAAATAAAAAAAATAAATAAATAACTTAGTAAATTATTTTCCTTGTTTTATGGGCAACAGAAAATATAATTAAATTTTTCCAAATAAGTACCCTTTCCGGTAAACATATTATAGGTGTTGTTTTTTTTATGTTTGTAAAGTATTATTGCTGTACATAGGGCTTTCTACCACTGCAGATCACTAGATTATAAAATTACCTTCAACTTTGCAATATATCTTCCCTTTTATTTATTTATTCATTGTTTTCTTTATTTATTTTTTGCGGAGAACGGACAAAGCCCTTTTAGAACATAATTCTTTTGGTTCATTTAAGCAAAATCGGAATTGACACCTTCCCGTAAATTTTCCACATTTACAATGTATTTTCTTTCGTTCGTACAGTTAAGTCTCGTGTAATACTGGCTGTTTTCTTATAAAAACCAACTTCGAGATATACTTTACAGGTTTTGAAATGTAAGGACAGAATTTGTCTGCTGTTGTTAAATTTACAGGAGATTTTGTCCGCCTTGCTAAAATGAAACGAAGTCATTTTGTCCGGGAGGCTTTTGTCCTACAACTGCTTAAAACTGTTCCACTATTTGTGTTTTTTATTTTGTTTGGATATAATTTAACTTTGCACTTTGCCAGATGACCACAGCGGTGTGGCTAGCAGCATGGCCTTAAAGGCATTGAAAATGAGAATGTGGCCTTATCTGGCTTCACACTGTGGAAACGATAGGTGGTTAATGGGTTGTGGGAGGTGGTAGGGCAGATCTAGCCGCCAGGACACAGCCTTAGGCTGCAGCTGCATCAGGACAAGGGTGGGAATTAGAGTGTTACTGATCGATGGCAGTGCAGTAACTGTGAGACTAATTGTTTTACGACCTCTTTCCCCATGACATCCCTGTGTATAATAAACTTATCAAGTGTCCAGCTGTGATCTCACAGCATGGTGTTATCTTTGAGTAGGTATAGAGGGAGTCGAAATGCCTTTTCCGAAGAGAAATAGTCGAGAAAAATTGTATGTCCGGGCTGACTTGGGGGCGAGGGAGGAAGAACGCCCCCGGTAAATCAGGGCCTGTCCTAAGCAGAGTTCTCTATTCTCACATATCTCTGCACTGGCCTACGGCCATGAATATCAAGATTCTTGAAGTAACAAAATTAAAGAGGTTCATTCTGTTTTAGGCGACCCAGGTGTATTGTTAATATGGTGTTTAAATTATTATTTTTTAGTAGTAAGATATTTTGTTTTAGTGTGAAAACGTTACCTTAATTATTTACTAACAAAACTCAAGTCATTGTACTTTCAAAGCAAAGCCGATATGCCCCTGTATCTCTTGTTGTCTCAACCTATTCTTGGTTGCCAGTTAGTCTTTTACAGTAGTTTCTGATTACTTCGGAAGTAGGGATGTAAACGAACGTTCGGACAATTACCGAACATTCGAATATATTTATAGAATTCGAACTTTGGTTAACAAAATAAGATACTTATCCAAAGAAAACTTTATCAAATTTCTTTTGACTATATTGAAATCAAATTAAAAAACAACAAGAAAAACAAACACACATAAAACAACAACAAACAAACACGACAAAGTTAATACTGTTTCTTGCTTAAACGGTTATTGTTCACAAATTAACTGTTTAACATTCATACCTGTTACCAGTTAAGATGTGTTACATTATTGTCGTTTTTTCTATTATTTCAGCGGCGTATTACCGAACTATTAACTTTATCCGCTATGCTAGTGATCAACCTGTGAAATTCCCGCAAGCTATTCAGGGCAGCCGATAACGTAATAAAGCAACTGGTTTTCCGCTCGCATACGGTACAACAAGGTTGGCAAGTAATATGGAACCAGTGTGGTCAAAATGAGGTTGAATGAATTTATAATTAGATCACGCGATTTGTTTATTACATACAATAGTAGGGACTGAATAGTCACCCTTTATACGTCAATAAACCATTTTTTTTATTGTTTTGTTGGCTTACATGTCATTATTGATATACTCTGGCGTATTATTCAACATCAAATGTGCAGGCTGGTTGCAAGACAAAGAAAGTCTCAAAAAATCGCAATGAACAGAACAAAACATATTTTATTTAGGCTAAGACTGTGTTCAGTCTCTTGCCATCATAATACAATGTACAGTTATAACGTTGTTAGTCACGTAATCATTGGTTAGTCAGGTACATATATGTATACATTGGATAGCATGTTTCTGGAGGTTGAAACTCCAGGACAATACATTACATCTTATACTAAAATAGGTATATATCAAAAATGAGTGTGGAAAACCAGCAAAAAATGAAATTGTAACGTATATACATAAATATACACGTTGTTTTTTAATGTCACATATCTAACATGAAAGTAAAGATTTGCGTCGGATAAATGATTCTCTGATGTATTTCCATAACTTAATTAGTTTTGATGTGTTTTCTATTTTTAACAGTTCAGTAAAGGTCGATGGTCTGTTATTAAAGTACTGATTTATATATAATTTACCGTAGTCAAGAAATACAGGACATACCAATAAAAAGTGATATTTATCTTCAATCACACTTCTGTTACAAAGAGAGCAAATCCGCAAATGTCTTTCTTCCCCGTTTCTACCATACCTGCCAGTAACTATACTTAGGCCATCAAAAGAATAAATTGTGTATGTACTGCTTATTGGTGTGTTTTCAATAAAAAAAAAAACTGACATGATACAAGCTCACATTTCCCCTGGTTTTCTATTTATCGTGAAAGTAACTACAGAGAAATTAATACTGAATATCGACAAATAAACTTTCCATAAATTGAAACACTTGAATCTTACTGCTAAACCCGTTTACACACATTCTTTACACTTTTTCTTATTTTTACGTCAACCATATCAGCTCAACTTTGTTTTGTAGGAGCTATTAAATTGTTCCAAACGTTCGGATAAAAAAATGATCCGAACATTCGAATGCTGCACTGAGTAAACTTTGCCATCGCTATTAGAAAGTATGCACAAACCACCCCTCTGGTCTATTCTAGAAGTTTCTGATTACTAAGAAAGGTCACAGAAACGGTCATGTCGCTTGTTTCTCTTGTTGTCTCCCGTCTATTCCTGGTGGCCCTCTTGTCTATTCTAGAAGTTTCGGATTAGCCAGGAAGTATGTACAAACCGTCATGCCGCCTGTTTCTTTTGTTGTCTCCCGTCTGTTCCTGGTGGCCCTCTTGTCTATTCTAGAAGTTTCTGATTACCCAGGAAGTATGTACAAGCCGTCATGCCGCCTGTTTGTTTTGTTGTCTCCCGTCTATTCCTGGTGGCCCTTTTGTCTATTCTAGAAGTTTTTGATTGCCTAGGAAGTTCACAGAAACCGTCATGTCACCCGTTTTTTTTTTGTGTGTTGTCTCCCGTATGATGCCCATGGACTTACTACACTGTCATTGATCATTTACACTCTTATTCCCGCCCTTTTCCTGATACCACAACACCCTGAGGTTGTGTCCAGCCGAGTAAACCCGCGCCACCCCACTACCTTCCCCAGGCCCATTAAACTCCCACTGTGGCCCCTATGTGAAGCCAGATAGGACTGAAGCCAGATATTTCAAGTTAAAATGTTTTTAAAGATCCAGTAGCCACACCGAACAGGTCAGAACCCACTGGCCCCGCCACCGGAAATTCCCCTAAAAACGACACTGGCATCATCTTTGGCCCTTTCTGTACACGTTCGGAGATAACAATTTTTTTAATTAAAAGGGGGGCGTTCCATATCAATACACGTTTTAACAGCAAAATCATTTGCTTTTCACTCTTATTTGTTTTTATTTTTCACTATTATTTGGATTTCACTATTGTTTTTCACAATTATTTGTTGTTGTTTTTTCACTATGATTTGGTTTTCACTATTTTTCCCCACTATTTTTTTCACTATGTTTTTTTTCCTTGATTCTTGTAACATGTTGGACAACCAATAAAAGCCGGGAAATTTAAACACAACACCTGTACATTCTAAATTTCTATCTGAAAAGTTCAACGTGTCACTAAATTATTGTAGATGAAAGGTTACCGGGAAATTTAACTTTGAATTACTTTCAAAAATTAAAAAAAAATTAATTTAAGACACAAGACATGATTATTTGTTTTGTAGAAATACACAAAATGAACCAAAAGTATGCTGTAATTGTACTGTCTTACGACTCTTAGAAAGTCGTTCAGCTGGAAGTGTAAAAGATTGTTTTTTTTTAAATACATGTTATTTCAAAATATTGTAGTTGTATTTAAGAAAAATATAAGCTTACCTAGAAAAAATGCAAATTATTTAAGATATCTCATTTCACACTTTTTCAGTCGTCTTCAAAATGTAGCGTATATCCATTTTACCTCCCCGAAACTAGATTATCTCCCCTTGAGTATTCTTCAACTGGAGTACAGAAAGGACTGAAAATTGCGTGCCTGTCATTTCCGGGTAGTATAATGGTGGTACATTGAAGCGACTGCGAGTGACTCTTCGTTTCACGGTGTGTTAAAAAACATTAAACATCATACCTTCTCACCACCGACATTTCAGTCTTTGTAAATATTAAGACCGGATGCAATAACTTTTACACTGATACAAAAAAACACCACAGGATTTAAACCTTATTTTCTCACTGTGGACTTATTATATTATGATGTTAGAATGGTTATTGTAATAGAAAATGGTATTTTGACATATAACGCAAAGCCTAACGTTTCTCTTCAACGCTGTCCAAGATCACACATTTCTCATTTTTATATTTTAAACTAGAAATATTAAAGTACATGTATCCATAAAACTTTAATTTAATAAACCTATAAATAAAGGCGTCCTGACTGGTTGAGTTGTGTGAATATATTGCAGTCAATATTTTCCGATGTTCACCAGGTTTTTAAATTGACCAGTCTATAAATAGACATCGGAAAGTTTGATAAGCTTAACATGGGTAATTCCAGTGGCGAATCCAGTGAGTGGATTCTTATTTACCACAAGAGGTGCTAAACGTACTAGGGAGAGAAATAGAAAGTTTCCACATCAGCGAAAATCCCTTATCTTGGCAGCCATCTTTGATGGTAACTTTAAGGGATTTTCATATGAATTGTATAGAAGGGTAAATTTTATTGTCTTGTAATTTCTTCATTTGTGGTCCGAAAATTAAAAGCTATACGCCATTGGACGGCTCCTGAAATTCATATTTTTAAAATACAATATTTTTACAAGTGATAAATGCACACAGATTTAATACACAGAAATAAATAAAACTATTGGCTCATACTTAAAACAAAATGAACAGTGTATCATTTTCGGTTGTATTTCTTTAACCTTTTAAACTATCAGAATATAGTTTTGATATTTTAAATACTTTATAAAAGCTGTTTAATTTGATATCAAATTCAGTAAAATAGACTGAAAAATAAAAACACAGTGGTAAGTTTAATACAGCACATATTTCCCGATTTCGGCCTGCATTAGCTTCTGCCCATAAAGATGGCTGCCTTAAACTGCCTTATCAGTGTCAATGACATCACATGGAAACTTTCTATAGGAAAATAGAGCCATTCATGTATTTCAGAAGTTGCTAGAAACTTTACCATACCACTTATTTACAACGTCAATCTAACCAAAGCTGATATTATTCTGTTAATGTTTAATCTGCTTCTGAAGGATCTGTTTTGATCTCTTCTAGATTATATTTTATGGAATTCACGCATTGAGAACTACCGTCAAATGCACTCCTTATAAAAGAGTTAACAACCAGTCTGACTAAGAGCGAGTTGTTTCCGATGCTAAATGTATATTACGTGTGTATATTACGTGAAATCGCGGACCTGAATTATTTATAATACGAATGCCAAAATTACGATGGCTTTTTACACCTCTAGGTTAATGTCAATGTGTTTTAACCTTTAAGATAGTTTAGGCGTAAATACCGTTTGTTTATCTATAGCATTTGACACATATATGACAATAATACTACTACAGTCAACTCTCGTTATCTCAAATTTCAAGGGACCGTAGAAAATAGTTTGAGATATCCGAAGTTTGAGTTTTCCGAATTTAAGGATAGTTTGTGTAAATCTTAAAAATCTTACCTGCTAAACGATGACTGGTAATGACTGAAATTCCTTGTTATATCTGCCACTGTAAACTAAGTTTCTGCAAGTTTGTGTGGTTTTGCAAGAAAGTTTAATGTCGATCTGAAGATCCCCCCCCCCCCCCCCCCCCCCCCCAGTATTAAGACCGGGTCCTTCATCAGATTGCTCGACACTTTCTCGTGTCTGGTCTGTTGCCATAACCAATCTTTTTTTTTTATTCAATAATCAGTACGTGTATTGTGGGTAGGTAGTGAAAGAATGATAAAATCACTAACGCGACCTCTCATTTTATTTACAAGTTGAGAAGGCCGTGTCAACAAAAACTGTTACAACAAGTACAAACTGAAACACTTTAATCAGCGTTAATTTATTTACGAAATTGTTGTTCATTAAATCAGCTAATTAAATAATAATCGATTAACCTCTTCTCTAAATTACGTGACATCCTGATTGCCGATAATTGGCGATAAAACTCGCGCCCAAATCTTCGCGAGTTTCACGGTAGGTGTGAAAAACACTTTTGTTGCCGTTTAAAATCTTATAGCAATTTAAAGTTTGAGATAGACTAACTGATTTCAACAGTTTTATACGTGTGGGGACAAATAATTTAGTTTGATATATCCGATAATTTGACACATCCGAATTTGAGTTAAGCGGAGTCGATGTATATAGAAACTATAGGGAAAAACGGGAACGTAGAAAACAGTTTGACATAACCGGAAATTTGAAATAACCGATTTTGACATAACGAGAGTTGACTGTATTTCCATAAAGATATGACATACCCTGAAAGCTAAACAATAACAAATATGTTTTTGTTTATTTGTTGTGTTGTTTTTTTACAATTTTATGGGGCATGATCCCCGCTGGATCCGCCCATTAATCCGTCACTGCATCTAAAAATAGCTGTTTCAGAATTAATAATGGCGTACTGAGGTCGAATTGGTGTTGAAAGTACAAGAGAACTTAAACCATAAACACATAGCCTTAAGACAGGCGCGTGTCTGCCATTACGCACTTTACGCACGTGCGTAACGTCCGTTTGAAAAATCGAAAATCTAAAAGTAACAAAAGCACAAAGAAAGTCGATGCCTAACACGGGTTAGACGTGGTGTATTTTATTTCCGAAGTCTATATTTTATAAAATCTTATAAACATCAATCGAGTTGAATATCGCGTTTTAAAGATGTATTTTTCAGTCAATACCAGGAAAAACTAAGTATTTCGTTTTCTTTTTATCTTCTCAAATTTTGGGGCAAAAAAAAAGGCACTAAAATGCCACTGAGCCAATGTAAAAAAAATCCGGGGGTATGTCCCCAGACTCCCCACCACACACACGCGCACGCACGCACGCACACACGCACGCACGCATACATACACACACACACTTATAATAATTGTGCGTAACTGGAAAAAACGGTCCAGATACGCGCCTGCCCTAAGATCTAAGTAGTCACAAATTAAAGATCTGGCAAAATGTACAACCTAGCCGCTGCCCATGCCCAGCCTTCAGATTTTACATCATTTTCTAGTGTATTAATTTTTCACTTTTTTTACTCGGTGTTATGACGTGCGTCAATGCGTAACGCAAGTTACGTCCCTGCGAAAATATTCCAAAAACCTTATCGCAGAGAACACTGAATTTGACCTAAATAATACGAAAGCCGAGCGTCTAGTTTGTTTGCAGTCATTCGTTGTTGATTCAGAAGTAATATGCTCGCTACCATCTTAATTTCTTTTCTCGCTTCCTCCCTAGCGGCTGACTTAGCCCTGGAACCGGGCGACAGCACGGAAATTGCTTCGCTTCGGGACACAGTAAATGCGTTGAAGCAAGAGGTGTCAGAATTGAAACAACTGAAGGAGAGATTCAACACGCTTGAAAACGAGCTGAGTCCTACAAATCATGCAAGAGGTTGGTTTCATTTGAATAGTTTTACGGCATATTTTTTTCCGAAATTCACGACTCATATATGTGCAATGTCAAACAGAAAATGCCTTAGGTCGGCTGTCATGACATTTTATCTATATTTCTTTGTTGTAAATAAAGAAATTTTGGCGCTATCAACACGGGCGGGATGCCATGGGACCAAACCATTGTCGAGACATACAAAAGCCTTACATATCGTAATTTTAGGACTTCTTAGAAAGCGAGAAAAGCAATTTATTGCATCTTTCCTTTTTTATGATTATACTGGTTGGTTCGAATCTCCATTGCTTTGGCTGAGCCTATGATCTAAGTGAAGTGCCGAATGGGGTGCCCGTATTTGTAGAGTTGCCAATTTGCAGTCCTCTGACTCTGTTGCCTCTAGCCTCGTGGGTTCGAGTCCCGGTCGTGGCGAAAATTTAAATTATGGAGAGGATATCCAACTGATATGCGGTGCGCTGGTAGTTCTGCCGAGACATTTGTCAAATGTCTTCCTGCATGAGAAATGGCAGTACGTCGCATGGCCATGGTTGAGCAGTGGCAACGTTTCCCAGAATAGCATTTCTACTTGCATGGAAGATAGTCTCTGTAAAATGTAAATGAATGTTGTTTTAGCGGGAGCTTAAATACGTCAGAATAAACAAGAAACGGGATATTCTCTATTTCTCTCTCTGTCCCTCTGTCTGTCTTTCTCTGCCTGTCTGTTTATCTCTGTCTGTCTATCTTTCTGTTTCTCTCTGTGTGTGTCTGTCTCTGCCTGTTTGTCTCTGTCTTTCTGTCTCCCTCTCTCCATATATAATATATACCCCCCCCCCTCTCTCTCTCCCCTCTCTCTCTCCATATATACATATATATATATATTAGGGATGTTAACGAATATTCGAATATTCGAATATCAAGTCGCTATTCGAATAGAGATTTTGGGATTCGAATATTTTATAATTTTTATTCCGCTTTTGTTAATTTCGAAGGAACATTGAAAAGACATTTCTTTAGTTGATCGTAGTGTCCCCCGCGTCTTAAGACGCTAGCGATATGTAATCGCGTTCGCTCTAAGATAGAGGGGGTGGGTCATGTCTCCTGATAACGAATTGCCATCTGGTTAACAGCATGAAATCACCTTTCCGCGCACAGCTCCTTCTCTGCCCCCTCTCTCACTTAGACCTAGTCACATCAACCACATCACCATACAGCTGTGGAAACAGTTGCCAACGTACAATAAACACACATGTCAGTTCAATGCTGCGGCAATTAGCTACAGCAATTACGTAACACTGACTCTACCCAGCTTCGGTCGGGATAGTGTGTAATAAATACATTATATAAGGCTATACTTATTGATAACAGTCCACCAGAAGCTGAGAACGTCTTTTCTTTTTTGGAAAGCACAACTAGAACACTGTCAAACAAACTTTAATTGCAAACACTTTCTGTTTTTGTCACTCTACTTCATACTTGTTATTTTATTCCTATATAATACCGCGACATCTGTTATTTTTTGTCACCGCGATTTTCTGTTCTTTGTTTTTGCTTCGTTCTCTCCGAATAACAAAAATGTAAATCTACAGACTTTTTTAATTGTTCGTCATAGGTTTACTTAACACACTTAAAACTCACGAGCTTACAATTTTAATCATTCTTTATATATATACTGGTTGGTACTTCATCAATTTATCAACAGTCAGGTAATCTTGACACTAGCCAATCGCAGTAATTATCGTCATCAAATGGTTTTGTTTACATTCGCCTTTCACCTATAGCCATATGGCGAGCAGGTTCGTAATTGTCACTTGTGTATTGTAATTAAATGTCTCTAATTGACATGTTATGGCTTCGGATTGACGCCCTTAGCGATATCAGCCAATCACAGTTAAACATCAATCCGACCACCAACCAATCAAGACCGTTAATTGGCTGTACACTTGAGCGATTGTGTATTGGTAACTAAATGTCTCTAATTGACATGTTATGGCTTCGGATTAACGCCCTTAGCGATATCAGCCAATCACAATTAAACATCAATCCGACCACCAACCAATCAAGACCATTAATTGGCTGTACACTTGAGCGATTTTCTTTCATAAAACCTTCGTGGTTTTGCCTAATTGTCTTTCAGTCGATCCAGTATCACCGGCATTTTGTCCTTTAGAAAATGCCGCCTTTAATCATTAATGTATTTTATAAGATTAGTTCACAAAACATAATTGACTGTTTGTTGTTATACATTGTTTGCGGTTAGTAGAGTAAAATATTAAAATTGTAAGCTATTTTGCATGTGTTGTACAGTTTCATCTAATAAAATTATGATATGGTTTTATTAAATCGATAAGTAGCCCCTTAAATACGTCATATGTTAATACAAATAAGTAATTAATTTCACAAAATGCCTTTAAATTGTAATGGTTATTACAACACGTAACAAAAAGACACCCAAGTTTAAGGTGACTAATTAATAATGTATATATTATACGGGACTTTGAAGGTCATCTTAACATTGATTGGTTACTTTATAGTTTTTATAAGAGTTTCAATAATAATAATAATAATAATAATAATAATAATAATAATAATAATAATAATAATAATAATAATAATAATAATAATTGTTAAGTAGCAATGACATTATTTACGCATTTACTGGCATTCTTCACTGACAGTATTTTCTTGCAAACTACCACTAACCAAGTAAAGAAACGCCCCGTCTGGTCCTTCACTATAAACAGGATAATGGCGGATTCATAATATTGCCGTTTGTATTTCAAAAAGAAGAAATCGTCGTTTTAAAATTAAATGCTATGATAAAATCATAAATCTACCGCCGCTTCTGCATTAAGTAAGGCTAGCAATGTAAATTGTGGTCGGAAATAAACATTTTACAATGAATAAACACACTGAATGTAATGGAAAATTACCGTGTTATATGCCACTATGATATAAATTCGTTCCGAATATTCGAATATGATTCGAATACACGTTCCGAATATTCGAATATAGTTTTGGGATTCGATTTACATCCCTAATATATATATATATATATATATATATATATATATATATATATATATATATATATATATATATATATATATATATATATATATATATATATATATATATATATATATATATATATATATATATATATATATATGATGTAACAAATACGCATGCATTTTATGTTAGCTTACATACTGTTATATATTAGATGTGATCATTAAGAAGTTTTATATTACTAAAACTGATAAGAAATCTTACGTACATGTACATGTTCATGTTGAAATGTCTGCTACTGGTTCATGTTTTACTGATAAAAGATTAAGATACACAATTGACCTGGTTACTTCATTGACCTGAAGTACAAGTCAAATGTCATTAATGACCCAATGTACCGAGAACTTCAAGCTGGCCAGTGGTATCTCACTGGTTCTACAAAGACAGGCTATCACAACAAAACAGTCTAATCAGTAGATATTGAATTGCTTATATTATGCCTGTACTTTTTACTTTTGCCTCATCAAGCTTTATTTATTTATTGCCTTAAGGCAGACGAGTGCCATCTGCGACCCAGATCGCCTTCTCCGTAGTGCTGTCAACAGATGTGACAAATGTTCCAACAGGAAACGCCATCAAGTACGACACCGTCCTGCTAAACCAAGGTAACGGCTACAACAAGTTGACAGGAATGTTCACCGCTCACGTGTCAGGCACATATATCATCAGTTATCACATGGGTCACCATGGTAACGGAGAGTCGTGGCTTGAGCTCAAAAAGGACGGTGTCGTCATCAATGGCGTAGCAGAAGAGGGGACGGCGGCTGGCCAAAATACGCAAGGCGGAAACACCGCCATCTTGCATTTAGAGGCCGGAGACCAGGTGTGGGTGGAAACGTTTAAAGTGACGTCAACTTTTCTCCACGGCCTGTTTACAACCTTCTCGGGGGCTTTGCTGTATGAAGATGAAGCCTAAGAAATAGTTTTAAGCAAATTTTTGAACTCAATTATATTTGGATGCACAAACTTGTCGATTGCTAGCGTAATGCATGGTTAAGGAACAGCATTTCAAGATTGCCTAATCAGTTGCCTTGAGTAAAATGTAAAGAAAACTTATAATTATTATGAAGAAGGCGTCTGTTTTTTGTAGAATTAATATTCAGTATAAGCAAAGTAATAAATTATCTACGGCCATTTATGAAAAAAGGTATGGTAAAAAGGTGAAAATATAGCAAACAATACTGTAGTGATTAACTATTTATATCATGTTGTAAACGTATCAAAGAAAACTGGTCAAATGTGATTTATATATTTTTCCATAGATCCAATGCATAATGATGTAGCAAAAATATCAACTAAATACCCAATATGAAAGTTCTTTCGCCTGTAGAAAAGGCTTCTAAAGACAGCACGTATTTGACAACATGACGTTTAAAGGCGGTATCTATCAATACATGTGACAACTAACCACTACCTCATCCTTAAGTCTAAGCAA